>JAUIMM010003264.1:0-101427 GCA_031769625.1 Taudactylus pleione | reverse complement strand
AGCTCTACACCACATTCTATACTAAATACCACTATACACCATATTCTATACTATGTACCACTGTACAGCTCTACACCATATTCTATACTATGTACCACTATACCCCATATTCTATACTATATACCACTATAACCCATTTTCTATGTACTACTATGCACCATATTCTATACTATGTACCACTATACACCATGTTCTATACTATATACCACTTTACAGCTCTACACCATATTCCATACTATGTACCTCTATACACCATATTCTATACTATGTACCACTATACACCATATTCTATACTATGTACAATTATACACCATAATCTATACTATGTACCACTATACACCATATTCTATACTATGTACCACTATACACCATAATTCTATGCTATGCACCACTATACACCATATTCTATATTATGTAGCAATATACAGCCCTACAGCATATTCTATACTATGTACCACTATACACATTGTTCTATACTATGTGCCACTATACACCATGTTCTATACTATGTACCACTACACACCATGTTTTATACTATGTACCACTATACACCATATTCTATACTATGTAAAACTATACACAATATTCTATACTATGAACCACTATATAGCTCTACACCTTATTCTATAATATGTACCAATATACACCATATTCTATACTATGTACCACTATACATCACATTTTATACTATGTACCACTATACACCATAAACTATACTATGTACCACTATACACAATATTATGTACTATGTACCACAATGCACCGTATTCTATACTATGTACCACTATACAGCATATTCTGTACTATGTAATACACCATATTCTATACTGTGTACCACTATACACCATGTTCTATATACCACAATACACCATACTATGTACCACTATACACCATATTCTATACTATGTACCTCTATACACCATATTCTATACTATGTACCACGATACACCATATTCTATACTATGTACCACTATACACCATATTCTATACTATATACCACTATACACCACATTCTATACTATGTACCACTATACAGCTCTACACCACATTCTATACTATACCCCACATTCTATAGTATGTACTTCCATACACCATATTCTATACTATGTACCACTATACACAATTTTCTATATTATGTACCAGTATTCAGCTCTACACCACATTCTATACTAAATACCACTATACACCATATTCTATACTATGTACCACTGTACAGCTCTACACCATTTTCTATACTATGTACCACTATACCCCATATTCTATACTATATACCACTATAACCCATTTTCTATGTACTACTATGCACCATATTCTATGCTATGTACCTCTATACACCATATTCTATACTATGTACCATGATACACCATATTCTATACTATGTACCACTATACACCATATTCTATACTATATACCACTATACACCACATTCTATACTATGTACCACTATACAGCTCTACACCACATTCTATACTATACCCCACATTCTATAGTATCTACTTCCATACACCATATTCTATACTATGTACCACTATACACAATTTTCTATACTATGTACCACTATTCAGCTCTACACCACATTCTATACTAAATACCACTATACACCATATTCTATACAATGTACCACTATACAGCTCTACACCATATTCTATACTATGTACCACTATACCCCATATTCTATACTATATACCACTATACCCCATTTTCTATGTACCACTATGCACCATATTCTATACTTTGTACCACTATACACCATGTTCTATACTATGTACCACTTTACAGCTCTACACCATATTCCATACTATGTACCTCTATACACCATATTCTATACTATGTACCACTATACACCATATTCTATACTATGTACCACTATACACCATATTCTACACTATGTACCACTATACCCCATATTCTACACTATGAACCACTATACCCCATATTCTATACTATATACCACTATACCCCATTTTCTATGTACCACTATGCACCATACTCTATACTATGTACCACTATACACCATGTTCTATACTATGTACCACTATACAGCTCTACACCATATTCCATACTATGAACCTCTATTCACCATTTTCTATACTATGTACCACTATACACCATATTCTATACTATGTACAATTATACACCATAATCTATACTATGTACCACTATACACCATATTCTATACTATGTACCACTATACACCATAATTCTATGCTATGCACCACTATACACCATATTCTATATTATGTAGCAATATACAGCCCTACAGCATATTCTATACTATGTACCACTATACACATTGTTCTATACTATGTGCCACTATACACCATGTTCTATACTATGTACCACTACACACCATGTTTTATACTATGTACCACTATACACCATATTCTATACTATGTAAAACTATACACAATATTCTATACTATGAACCACTATACAGCTCTACACCTTATTCTATAATATGTACCAATATACACCATATTCTATACTATGTACCACTATACATCACATTTTATACTATGTACCACTATACACCATAATCTATACTATGTACCACTATACACAATATTATGTACTATGTACCACAATGCACCGTATTCTATACTATGTACCACTATACAGCATATTCTGTACTATGTAATACACCATATTCTATACTGTGTACCACTATACACCATGTTCTATATACCACAATACACCATACTATGTACCACTATACACCATATTCTATACTATGTACCTCTATACACCATATTCTATACTATGTACCACGATACACCATATTCTATACTATGTACCACTATACACCATATTCTATACTATATACCACTATACACCACATTCTATACTATGTACCACTATACAGCTCTACACCACATTCTATACTATACCCCACATTCTATAGTATGTACTTCCATACACCATATTCTATACTATGTACCACTATACACAATTTTCTATATTATGTACCAGTATTCAGCTCTACACCACATTCTATACTAAATACCACTATACACCATATTCTATACTATGTACCACTGTACAGCTCTACACCATATTCTATACTATGTACCACTATACCCCATATTCTATACTATATACCACTATAACCCATTTTCTATGTACTACTATGCACCATATTCTATGCTATGTACCTCTATACACCATATTCTATACTATGTACCACGATACACCATATTCTATACTATGTACCACTATACACCATATTCTATACTATATACCACTATACACCACATTCTATACTATGTACCACTATACAGCTCTACACCACATTCTATACTATACCCCACATTCTATAGTATCTACTTCCATACACCATATTCTATACTATGTACCACTATACACAATTTTCTATACTATGTACCATTATTCAGCTCTACACCACATTCTATACTAAATACCACTATACACCATATTCTATACAATGTACCACTATACAGCTCTACACCATATTCTATACTATGTACCACTATACCCCATATTCTATACTATATACCACTATACCCCATTTTCTATGTACCACTATGCACCATATTCTATACTTTGTACCACTATACACCATGTTCTATACTATGTACCACTTTACAGCTCTACACCATATTCCATACTATGTACCTCTATACACCATATTCTATACTATGTACCACTATACACCATATTCTATACTATGTACCACTATACACCATATTCTACACTATGTACCACTATACCCCATATTCTACACTATGAACCACTATACCCCATATTCTATACTATATACCACTATACCCCATTTTCTATGTACCACTATGCACCATACTCTATACTATGTACCACTATACACCATGTTCTATACTATGTACCACTATACAGCTCTACACCATATTCCATACTATGAACCTCTATTCACCATTTTCTATACTATGTACCACTATACACCATATTCTATACTATGTACAATTATACACCATAATCTATACTATGTACCACTATACACCATATTCTATACTATGTACCACTATACACCATAATTCTATGCTATGCACCACTATACACCATATTCTATATTATGTAGCAATATACAGCCCTACAGCATATTCTATACTATGTACCACTATACACTTTGTTCTATACTATGTGCCACTATACACCATGTTCTATACTATGTACCACTACACACCATGTTTTATACTATGTACCACTATACACCATATTCTATACTATGTAAAACTATACACAATATTCTATACTATGAACCACTATACAGCTCTACACCTTATTCTATAATATGTACCAATATACACCATGTTCTATATACCACAATACACCATACTATGTACCACTATACACCATATTCTATACTATGTACCTCTATACACCATATTCTATACTATTTACCACGATACACCATATTCTATACTATGTACCACTATACACCATATTCTATACTATATACCACTATACACCACATTCTATACTATGTACCACTATACAGCTCTACACCACATTCTATACTATACCCCACATTCTATAGTATGTACTTCCATACACCATATTCTATACTATGTACCACTATACACAATTTTCTATATTATGTACCAGTATTCAGCTCTACACCACATTCTATACTAAATACCACTATACACCATATTCTATACTATGTACCACTGTACAGCTCTACACCATATTCTATACTATGTACCACTATACCCCATATTCTATACTATATACCACTATAACCCATTTTCTATGTACTACTATGCACCATATTCTATACTATGTACCACTATACACCATGTTCTATACTATATACCACTTTACAGCTCTACACCATATTCCATACTATGTACCTCTATACACCATATTCTATACTATGTACCACTATACACCATATTCTATACTATGTACAATTATACACCATAATCTATACTATGTACCACTATACACCATATTCTATACTATGTACCACTATACACCATAATTCTATGCTATGCACCACTATACACCATATTCTATATTATGTAGCAATATACAGCCCTACAGCATATTCTATACTATGTACCACTATACACATTGTTCTATACTATGTGCCACTATACACCATGTTCTATACTATGTACCACTACACACCATGTTTTATACTATGTACCACTATACACCATATTCTATACTATGTAAAACTATACACAATATTCTATACTATGAACCACTATACAGCTCTACACCTTATTCTATAATATGTACCAATATACACCATATTCTATACTATGTACCACTATACATCACATTTTATTCTATGTACCACTATACACCATAATCTATACTATGTACCACTATACACAATATTATGTACTATGTACCACAATGCACCGTATTCTATACTATGTACCACTATACAGCATATTCTGTACTATGTAATACACCATATTCTATACTGTGTACCACTATACACCATGTTCTATATACCACAATACACCATACTATGTACCACTATACACCATATTCTATACTATGTACCTCTATACACCATATTCTATACTATGTACCACGATACACCATATTCTATACTATGTACCACTATACACCATATTCTATACTATATACCACTATACACCACATTCTATACTATGTACCACTATACAGCTCTACACCACATTCTATACTATACCCCACATTCTATAGTATGTACTTCCATACACCATATTCTATACTATGTACCACTATACACAATTTTCTATATTATGTACCAGTATTCAGCTCTACACCACATTCTATACTAAATACCACTATACACCATATTCTATACTATGTACCACTGTACAGCTCTACACCATATTCTATACTATGTACCACTATACCCCATATTCTATACTATATACCACTATAACCCATTTTCTATGTACTACTATGCACCATATTCTATGCTATGTACCTCTATACACCATATTCTATACTATGTACCACGATACACCATATTCTATACTATGTACCACTATACACCATATTCTATACTATATACCACTATACACCACATTCTATACTATGTACCACTATACAGCTCTACACCACATTCTATACTATACCCCACATTCTATAGTATCTACTTCCATACACCATATTCTATACTATGTACCACTATACACAATTTTCTATACTATGTACCACTATTCAGCTCTACACCACATTCTATACTAAATACCACTATACACCATATTCTATACAATGTACCACTATACAGCTCTACACCATATTCTATACTATGTACCACTATACCCCATATTCTATACTATATACCACTATACCCCATTTTCTATGTACCACTATGCACCATATTCTATACTTTGTACCACTATACACCATGTTCTATACTATGTACCACTTTACAGCTCTACACCATATTCCATACTATGTACCTCTATACACCATATTCTATACTATGTACCACTATACACCATATTCTATACTATGTACCACTATACACCATATTCTACACTATGTACCACTATACCCCATATTCTACACTATGAACCACTATACCCCATATTCTATACTATATACCACTATACCCCATTTTCTATGTACCACTATGCACCATACTCTATACTATGTACCACTATACACCATGTTCTATACTATGTACCACTATACAGCTCTACACCATATTCCATACTATGAACCTCTATTCACCATTTTCTATACTATGTACCACTATACACCATATTCTATACTATGTACAATTATACACCATAATCTATACTATGTACCACTATACACCATATTCTATACTATGTACCACTATACACCATAATTCTATGCTATGCACCACTATACACCATATTCTATATTATGTAGCAATATACAGCCCTACAGCATATTCTATACTATGTACCACTATACACATTGTTCTATACTATGTGCCACTATACACCATGTTCTATACTATGTACCACTACACACCATGTTTTATACTATGTACCACTATACACCATATTCTATACTATGTAAAACTATACACAATATTCTATACTATGAACCACTATACAGCTCTACACCTTATTCTATAATATGTACCAATATACACCATATTCTATACTATGTACCACTATACATCACATTTTATACTATGTACCACTATACACCATAATCTATACTATGTACCACTATACACAATATTATGTACTATGTACCACAATGCACCGTATTCTATACTATGTACCACTATACAGCATATTCTGTACTATGTAATACACCATATTCTATACTGTGTACCACTATACACCATGTTCTATATACCACAATACACCATACTATGTACCACTATACACCATATTCTATACTATGTACCTCTATACACCATATTCTATACTATGTACCACGATACACCATATTCTATACTATGTACCACTATACACCATATTCTATACTATATACCACTATACACCACATTCTATACTATGTACCACTATACAGCTCTACACCACATTCTATACTATACCCCACATTCTATAGTATGTACTTCCATACACCATATTCTATACTATGTACCACTATACACAATTTTCTATATTATGTACCAGTATTCAGCTCTACACCACATTCTATACTAAATACCACTATACACCATATTCTATACTATGTACCACTGTACAGCTCTACACCATATTCTATACTATGTACCACTATACCCCATATTCTATACTATATACCACTATAACCCATTTTCTATGTACTACTATGCACCATATTCTATGCTATGTACCTCTATACACCATATTCTATACTATGTACCACGATACACCATATTCTATACTATGTACCACTATACACCATATTCTATACTATATACCACTATACACCACATTCTATACTATGTACCACTATACAGCTCTACACCACATTCTATACTATACCCCACATTCTATAGTATCTACTTCCATACACCATATTCTATACTATGTACCACTATACACAATTTTCTATACTATGTACCTCTATTCAGCTCTACACCACATTCTATACTAAATACCACTATACACCATATTCTATACAATGTACCACTATACAGCTCTACACCATATTCTATACTATGTACCACTATACCCCATATTCTATACTATATACCACTATACCCCATTTTCTATGTACCACTATGCACCATATTCTATACTTTGTACCACTATACACCATGTTCTATACTATGTACCACTTTACAGCTCTACACCATATTCCATACTATGTACCTCTATACACCATATTCTATACTATGTACCACTATACACCATATTCTATACTATGTACCACTATACACCATATTCTACACTATGTACCACTATACCCCATATTCTACACTATGAACCACTATACCCCATATTCTATACTATATACCACTATACCCCATTTTCAATGTACCACTATGCACCATACTCTATACTATGTACCACTATACACCATGTTCTATACTATGTACCACTATACAGCTCTACACCATATTCCATACTATGAACCTCTATTCACCATTTTCTATACTATGTACCACTATACACCATATTCTATACTATGTACAATTATACACCATAATCTATACTATGTACCACTATACACCATATTCTATACTATGTACCACTTATACACCATAATTCTATGCTATGCACCACTATACACCATATTCTATATTATGTAGCAATATACAGCCCTACAGCATATTCTATACTATGTACCACTATACACTTTGTTCTATACTATGTGCCACTATACACCATGTTCTATACTATGTACCACTACACACCATGTTTTATACTATGTACCACTATACACCATATTCTATACTATGTAAAACTATACACAATATTCTATACTATGAACCACTATACAGCTCTACACCTTATTCTATAATATGTACCAATATACACCATATTCTATACTATGTACCACTATACATCACATTTTATACTATGTACCACTATACACCATAATCTATACTATGTACCACTATACACAATATTATGTACTATGTACCACAATGCACCATATTCTATACTATGTGCCACTATTCAGCATATTCTGTACTATGTAATACACCATATTCTATACTGTGTACCACTATACACCATGTTCTATATACCACAATACACCATACTATGTACCACTATACACCATATTCTATACTATGTACCTCTATACACCATATTCTATACTATGTACCACGATACACCATATTCTATACTATGTACCACTATACACCATATTCTATACTATATACCACTATACACCACATTCTATACTATGTACCACTATACAGCTCTACACCACATTCTATACTATACCCCACATTCTATAGTATGTACTTCCATACACCATATTCTATACTATGTACCACTATACACAATTTTCTATATTATGTACCAGTATTCAGCTCTACACCACATTCTATACTAAATACCACTATACACCATATTCTATACTAAGTACCACTGTACAGCTCTACACCATATTCTATACTATGTACCACTATACCCCATATTCTATACTATATACCACTATAACCCATTTTCTATGTACTACTATGCACCATATTCTATACTATGTACCACTATACACCATGTTCTATACTATATACCACTTTACAGCTCTACACCATATTCCATACTATGTACTCTATACACCATATTCTATACTATGTACCACTAAACACCATATTCTATACTATGTACAATTATACACCATAATCTATACTATGTACCACTATACACCATATTCTATACTATGTACCACTATACACCATAATTCTATGCTATGCACCACTATACACCATATTCTATATTATGTAGCAATATACAGCCCTACAGCATATTCTATACTATGTACCACTATACACATTGTTCTATACTATGTGCCACTATACACCATGTTCTATACTATGTACCACTACACACCATGTTTTATACTGTGTACCACTATACACCATATTCTATACTATGTAAAACTATACACAATATTCTATACTATGAACCACTATACAGCTCTACACCTTATTCTATAATATGTACCAATATACACCATATTCTATACTATGTACCACTATACATCACATTTTATACTATGTACCACTATACACCATAATCTATACTATGTACCACTATACACAATATTATGTACTATGTACCACAATGCACCGTATTCTATACTATGTACCACTATTCAGCATATTCTATACTATGTAATACACCATATTCTATACTGTGTACCACTATACACCATGTTCTATATACCACAATACACCATACTATGTACCACTATACACCATATTCTATACTATGTACCTCTATACACCATATTCTATACTATTTACCACGATACACCATATTCTATACTATGTACCACTATACACCATATTCTATACTATATACCACTATACACCACATTCTATACTATGTACCACTATACAGCTCTACACCACATTCTATACTATACCCCACATTCTATAGTATGTACTTCCATACACCATATTCTATACTATGTACCACTATACACAATTTTCTATATTATGTACCAGTATTCAGCTCTACACCACATTCTATACTAAATACCACTATACACCATATTCTATACTATGTACCACTGTACAGCTCTACACCATATTCTATACTATGTACCACTATACCCCATATTCTATACTATATACCACTATAACCCATTTTCTATGTACTACTATGCACCATATTCTATGCTATGTACCTCTATACACCATATTCTATACTATGTACCACGATACACCATATTCTATACTATGTACCACTATACACCATATTCTATACTATATACCACTATACACCACATTCTATACTATGTACCACTATACAGCTCTACACCACATTCTATACTATACCCCACATTCTATAGTATCTACTTCCATACACCATATTCTATACTATGTACCACTATACACAATTTTCTATACTATGTACCACTATTCAGCTCTACACCACATTCTATACTAAATACCACTATACACCATATTCTATACAATGTACCACTATACAGCTCTACACCATATTCTATACTATGTACCACTATACCCCATATTCTATACTATATACCACTATACCCCATTTTCTATGTACCACTATGCACCATATTCTATACTTTGTACCACTATACACCATGTTCTATACTATGTACCACTTTACAGCTCTACACCATATTCCATACTATGTACCTCTATACACCATATTCTATACTATGTACCACTATACACCATATTCTATACTATGTACCACTATACACCATATTCTACACTATGTACCACTATACCCCATATTCTACACTATGAACCACTATACCCCATATTCTATACTATATACCACTATACCCCATTTTCTATGTACCACTATGCACCATACTCTATACTATGTACCACTATACACCATGTTCTATACTATGTACCACTATACAGCTCTACACCATATTCCATACTATGAACCTCTATTCACCATTTTCTATACTATGTACCACTATACACCATATTCTATACTATGTACAATTATACACCATAATCTATACTATGTACCACTATACACCATATTCTATACTATGTACCACTATACACCATAATTCTATGCTATGCACCACTATACACCATATTCTATATTATGTAGCAATATACAGCCCTACAGCATATTCTATACTATGTACCACTATACACTTTGTTCTATACTATGTGCCACTATACACCATGTTCTATACTATGTACCACTACACACCATGTTTTATACTATGTACCACTATACACCATATTCTATACTATGTAAAACTATACACAATATTCTATACTATGAACCACTATACAGCTCTACACCTTATTCTATAATATGTACCAATATACACCATATTCTATACTATGTACCACTATACATCACATTTTATACTATGTACCACTATACACCATAATCTATACTATGTACCACTATACACAATATTATGTACTATGTACCACAATGCACCGTATTCTATACTATGTACCACTATACAGCATATTCTGTACTATGTAATACACCATATTCTATACTGTGTACCACTATACACCATGTTCTATATACCACAATACACCATACTATGTACCACTATACACCATATTCTATACTATGTACCTCTATACACCATATTCTATACTATGTACCACGATACACCATATTCTATACTATGTACCACTATACACCATATTCTATACTATATACCACTATACACCACATTCTATACTATGTACCACTATACAGCTCTACACCACATTCTATACTATACCCCACATTCTATAGTATGTACTTCCATACACCATATTCTATACTATGTACCACTATACACAATTTTCTATATTATGTACCAGTATTCAGCTCTACACCACATTCTATACTAAATACCACTATACACCATATTCTATACTATGTACCACTGTACAGCTCTACACCATATTCTATACTATGTACCACTATACCCCATATTCTATACTATATACCACTATAACCCATTTTCTATGTACTACTATGCACCATATTCTATACTATGTACCACTATACACCATATTCTATACTATATACCACTTTACAGCTCTACACCATATTCCATACTATGTACCTCTATACACCATATTCTATACTATGTACCACTATACACCATATTCTATACTATGTACAATTATACACCATATTCTATACTATGTACCACTTTACAACATATTCTACACTATGAACCACTATACCCCATATTCTATACTATATACCACTATACCCCATTTTCTATGTACCACTATGCACCATACTCTATACTATGTACCACTATACACCATGTTCTATACTATGTACCACGATACAGCTCTACACCATATTCCATACTATGAACCTCTATACACCATTTTCTATACTATGTACCACTATACACCATATTCTATACTATGTACAATTATACACCATAATCTATACTATGTACCACTATACACCATATTCTATACTATGTACCACTATACACCATAATTCTATGCTATGCACCACTATACACCATATTCTATATTATGTAGCAATATACAGCCCTACAGCATATTCTATACTATGTACCACTATACACATTGTTCTATACTATGTGCCACTATACACCATGTTCTATACTATGTACCACTACACACCATGTTTTATACTATGTACCACTATACACCATATTCTATACTATGTAAAACTATACACAATATTCTATACTATGAACCACTATACAGCTCTACACCTTATTCTATAATATGTACCAATATACACCATATTCTATACTATGTACCACTATACATCACATTTTATACTATGTACCACTATACACCATAATCTATACTATGTACCACTATACACAATATTATGTACTATGTACCACAATGCACCGTATTCTATACTATGTACCACTATACAGCATATTCTGTACTATGTAATACACCATATTCTATACTGTGTACCACTATACACCATGTTCTATATACCACAATACACCATACTATGTACCACTATACACCATATTCTATACTATGTACCTCTATACACCATATTCTATACTATGTACCACGATACACCATATTCTATACTATGTACCACTATACACCATATTCTATACTATATACCACTATACACCACATTCTATACTATGTACCACTATACAGCTCTACACCACATTCTATACTATACCCTACATTCTATAGTATGTACTTCCATACACCATATTCTATACTATGTACCACTATACACAATTTTCTATATTATGTACCAGTATTCAGCTCTACACCACATTCTATACTAAATACCACTATACACCATATTCTATACTATGTACCACTGTACAGCTCTACACCATATTCTATACTATGTACCACTATACCCCATATTCTATACTATATACCACTATAACCCATTTTCTATGTACTACTATGCACCATATTCTATACTATGTACCACTATACACCATGTTCTATACTATATACCACTTTACAGCTCTACACCATATTCCATACTATGTACCTCTATACACCATATTCTATACTATGTACCACTATACACCATAGTCTATACTATGTACAATTATACACCATATTCTATACTATGTACCACTTTACACCATATTCTATACTATGTACCACTATACACCATATTCTATGCTATGCACCACTATACACCATATTATATATTATGTACCAATATACAGCCCTACAGCATATTCTATACTATGTACCACTATACACCATGTTCTATACTATGTGCCACTATACACCATGTTCTATACTATGTACCACTACACACCATGTTTTATGCTATGTACCACTATACACCATATTCTATACTATGTAAAACTATACACAATATTCTATACTATGAACCACTATACAGCTCTACACCATATTCTATAATATGAA
The DNA here is from genome assembly GCA_031769625.1 of Taudactylus pleione. Taxonomy (NCBI): domain Eukaryota; kingdom Metazoa; phylum Chordata; class Amphibia; order Anura; family Myobatrachidae; genus Taudactylus; species Taudactylus pleione. Next base: position 86,999 of record JAUIMM010003264.1, on the reverse strand, counting down.
CCAATATACACCATATTCTATACTATGTACCACTATACATCACATTCTATACTATGTTCCACTATACACCATAATCTATACTATGTACCACTATACACCATATTATATACTATGTACCACAATGCACCGAATTCTATACTATATACCACTATACAGCATATTCTATACTATGTAATACACCATATTCTATACTGTGTACCACTATACACCATGTTCTAGATACCACAATACACCATACTATGTACCACTATACACCATATTCTATACTATGTACCACTATACACCATATTCTATACTATATACCACTATACACCACATTCTATACTATGTACCACTATACAGCTCTACACCACATTCTATACTATACACCACATTCTATAGTATGTACTTCCATACACCATATTCTATACTATGTACCACTATACACCATATTCTATACTATGTACCACTATACACCATATTCTATACTATATACCACTATACACCACATTCTATACTATGTACCACTATACAGCTCTACACCACATTCTATACTATACACCCCATTCTATAGTATGTACTTCCATACACCATATTCTATACTATGTACCACTATACACAATTTTCTATACTATGTACCACTATACAGCTCTACACCATATTCTATACTATGTACCACTATACACCACATTCAAAACTATGTACCACTATACAGCTCTACAACATATACCACTATACACCACATTCTATACTATGTACCTTTATTCAGATCTTCACCACATTCTATACTATGTACCACTATACACCACATTCTCTACTATGTACCACTATACACCATATTGTATACTGTGTACCTCTATACACTATTTCTATACTATGTACCACTTTTAACCAAATTCTATACTATGTACTACTATACAGCTCTACACCACATTCTATACTATATACCTCTATACAGCAAATTCTATACTATGTACCACAATAGAGCTCTACACCGTATTCTATACTATGTACAACTTTACAATTCTGCACCACATTCTATACTATGTACAACTATACAGCTCTACACCATATACCACTATACAACACATTCTATACTATGTACCACTATACAGCTCTACACAACATTCTATACTATGTACCATTACACACCACATTCTATACTATGTACCACTATAGACCATATTCTTTACTATGTACCTCTATGCACCATATTCTATACTATGTACCAGTATACACCATATTCTATACTATGTACCACTATACTGCTCTACACCATATTCTATACTATGTACCATTATACACCATATTCTATACTATATACCACTATACACAACATTCTATACTATGTACCACTATTCTCCATAATCTATACTATGTACCACTATACACCATATTATATACTATGTACCACAATACACCACATTCTATACTATGTACCATTACACACCACATTCTGTACTATGTACCTCTATGCACCATATTCTATACTATGTACCAGTATACACCATATTCTTTACTATGTTCCACTATACAGCTCTACACCATATTTTATACTATATACCACTACACACCACATTCTATACTATGTACCACTATACAGCTCTAAACCATATTCTATACTAAGTACCACTATACACCATTTTCTTAACTATGTACCACTATACACCATATTCTATACTATGTACCACTATACACCATATTCTATACTATGTACCACATTCAATACTATGTACCACTATACAGCTCTACACCATATTCTATACTATGTATCACAATACACCATATTCTAGACTATGTTCCACTATAAAGCTCTCCACCATATTCTATACTATATACCACTATACAGCATATTCTATACTATGTACCACCATACACCATATTCTATACTAAGTACCAATATACAGCTCTATACCATATTCTATACTATGTACCTCTATATACCCTATTCTATATTCTGTACCACTATACATCTCTATACCACATTCTATACTATGTGCCACTGAACACCATTTTCTATACTATATACCACTACACACCATATTCTATACTATGTACCACTATACACCATATTCTATAATATGTACCTCTATACACTATATTCTACACTATGTACCACTTTACAGCTCTACACCATATTCTATAATATGTACCATTATACACCAAATTCTATGCTATGTCCACTCTACACAATATTTTATACTATGTACCACTATACAGCATATTCTATACTATGTAAAACACCATATTCTATACTGTGTACCACTATACACCATGTTCTATATACCACAATACACCATACTATGTACCACTATACACCATATTCTATACTATGTACCTCTATACACCATATTCTATACTATGTACCACGATACACCATATTCTATACTATGTACCACTATACACCATATTCTATACTATGTACCACTATACAGCTCTACACCACATTCTATACTATACCCCACATTCTATAGTATCTACTTCCATACACCATTTTCTATACTATGTACCACTATACACCATGTTCTATACTATGTACCACTTTACAGCTCTACACCATATTCCATACTATGTACCTCTATACACCATATTCTATACTATGTAACACTATACACCATATTCTATACTATGTACCACTATACACCATATTCTACACTATGTACCACTATACCCCATATTCTACACTATGAACCACTATACCCCATATTCTATACTATATACCACTATACCCCATTTTCTATGTACCACTATGCACCATATTCTATACTATGTACCACTATACACCATGTTCTATAAAATGTACCACTATACAGCTCTACACCATATTCCATACTATGAACCTCTATACACCATATTCTATACTATGTACCACTATACACCATATTCTATACTATGTACAATTATAAACCATAATCTACACTATGTACCACTATACACCATATTCTATACTATGTACCACTATACACCATAATTCTATGCTATGCACCACTATACACCATATTCTATATTATGTAGCAATATACAGCCCTACAGCATATTCTATACTATGTACCACTATACACCATGTTCTATACTATGTGCCACTATACACCATGTTCTATACTATGTACCACTACACACCATGTTTTATACTATGTACCACTATACACCATATTCTATACTATGTAAAACTATACACAATATTCTATACTATGAACCACTATACAGCTCTACACCTTATTCTATAATATGTACCAATATACACCATATTCTATACTATGTACCACTATACATCACATTCTATACTATGTAACACTATACACCATAATCTATACTATGTACCACTATACACAATATTATGTACTATGTACCACAGTGCACCGTATTCTATACTATGTACCACTATACAGCATATTCCATACTATGTAATACACCATATTCTATACTGTGTACCACTATACACCATGTTCTTTATACCACAATACACCATACTATGTACCACTATACACCATATTCTATACTATGTACCTCTATACACCATTTTCTATACTATGTACCACGATACACCATATTCTATACTATGTACCACTATACACCATATTCTATACTATATACCACTATACACCACATTCTATACTATGTACCACTATACAGCTCTACACCACATTCTATACTATACCCCACATTCTATAGTATGTACTTCCATACACCATATTCTATACTATGTACCACTATACACAATTTTCTATACTATGTACCACTATTCAGCTCTACACCACATTCTATACTAAATACCACTATACACCATATTCTATACAATGTACCACTATACAGCTCTACACCATATTCTATACTATGTACCACTATACCCCATATTCTATACTATATACCACTATACCCCATTTTCTATGTACCACTATGCACCATATTCTATACTATGTACCACTATACACCATGTTCTATACTATGTACCACTTTACAGCTCTACACCATATTCCATACTATGTACCTCTATACACCATATTCTATACTATGTACCACTATACACCATATTCTATACTATGTACAATTATACACCATATTCTATACTATGTACCACTTTACACCATATTCTATACTATGTACCACTATACACCATATTCTATGCTATGCACCACTATACACCATATTCTATATTATGTACCAATATACAGCCCTACAGCATATTCTATACTATGTACCACTATACACCATGTTCTATACTATGTGCCAATATACACCATGATCTATACTACGTACCACTACACACCATGTTTTATACTATGTACCACAATACACCATATTCTATACTATGTAAAACTATACACAATATTCTATACTATGAACCACTATACAGCTCTACACCATATTCTATAATATGTACCAATATACACCATATTCTATACTATGTACCTCTATACATCACATTCTATACTATGTTCCACTATACACCATAATCTATACTATGTACCACTATACACCATATTATATACTATGTACCACAATGCACTGAATTCTATACTATATACCACTATACAGCATATTCTATACTATGTAATACACCATATTCTATACTGTGTACCACTATACACCATGTTCTATATACCACAATACACCATACTATGTACCACTATACACCATATTCTATACTATGTACCTCTATACACCATATTCTATACTATGAACCACGATACACCATATTCTATACTATGTACCACTATACACCATATTCTATACTATATACCACTATACACCACATTCTATACTATGTACCACTATACAGCTCTACACCACATTCTATACTATACACCACATTCTATAGTATGTACTTCCATAAACCATATTCTATACAATGTACCACTATACACAATTTTCTATACTATGTACCACTATTCAGCTCTACACCACATTCTATATTAAATACCACTATATACCATATTCTATACAATGTACCACTATACAGCTCTACACCATATTCTATACTATGTACCACTATACACCACATTCAAAACTATGTACCACTATACAGCTCTACAACATATACCACTATACACCACATTCTACACTATGTACCTTTATTCAGCTCTACACCACATTCTATATTAAATACCACTATATACCATATTCTATACAATGTACCACTATACAGCTCTACACCACATTCTATACTATGTACCACTATACACCACATTCTCTACTATGTACTACTATACAGCTCTACACCACATTCTATACTATACACCTCTATACAGCAAATTCTATACTATGTACCACAATAGAGCTCTACACCGTATTCTATACTATGTACAACTTTACAATTCTACACCACATTCTATACTATGTACAACTATACAGCTCTTCACCATATACCACTATACAACACATTCTATACTATGTACCACTATACAGCTCTACACAACATTCTATACTATGTACCATTACACACCACATTCTGTACTATGTACCACTATAGACAAATTCTTTACTATGTACCTCTATGCACCATATTCTATACTATGTACCAGTATACACCATATTCTATACTATGTACCACTATAATGCTCTACACCATATTCTATACTATGTACCATTATACACCATATTCTATACTATATACCACTATACACAACATTCTATACTATGTACCACTATACTCCATAATCTATACTATGTACCACTATACACCATATTATATACTATGTACCACAATACACCACATTCTATACTATGTACCATTACACACCACATTCTGTACTATGTACCACTATAGACCATATTCTTTACTATGTACCTCTATGCACCATATTCTATACTATGTACCAGTATACACCATATTCTTTACTATGTTCCACTATACAGCTCTACACCACATTTTATACTATATACCACTACACACCACATTCTATACTATGTACCACTATACAGCTCTAAACCATATTCTATACTAAGTACCACTATACACCATTTTCTATACTATGTACCACTATACACCATATTCTATACTATGTACCACTATACACCATAATCTATACTATGTACCACATTCAATACTATGTACCACTATACAGCTCTACACCATATTCTATACTATGTATCACAATACACCATATTCTAGACTATGTTCCACTATAAAGCTCTCCACCATATTCTATACTATATACCACTATACAGCATATTCTATACTATGAACCACCATACACCATATTCTATACTAAGTACCACTATACAGCTCTATACCATATTCTATACTATGTACCTCTATATACCCTATTCTATAATCTGTACCACTATACATCTCTATACCACAATCTATACTATGTGCCACTGAACACCATTTTCTATACTATATACCACTACACACCATATTCTATACAATGTACCACTATACACCATTTCTATAATATGTACCTCTATACACTATATTCTATACTATGTACCATTTACAGCTCTACACCATATTCTATAATATGTACCATTATACACCAAATTCTATGCTATGTACCACTCTACACAATATTTTATACTATACACCTCTATACATCATATTCTATACTATGTACCACTATACACAATATTCTATACTATGTACCACAAATCACCATATTCTATACTATGTACCGCTATACACCATATTCTATACTATGTACCTACACACCATATTCTATACAATGTAACTCTATACACCATATTCTATACTATGTACCACTATACAGCTCTACACATATTCTATACAATATACCACTATACACCATATTCTATACTATATACCATTATACACCATATTCTATACTATAAACCACTATACACCATATTCTATGCTATGTACCACTATACACCATATTCTATACTATGTATCACTATACAGCTCTACACCATATTCTATACTTTGTACCACTGTACACCATTTTCTATACCATGTACCACTATACACCATGTTCTATAGTATGTACCACTATACACCATATTCTATACTACGTACCACTTTACACCATGTTCTATAATATGTACCACTAAACACCATATTCTATACTATGTACCACTATACAAAATATTCTATACTATGCACCACTATTCAGCTCTACACCATATTCTATACTATGTACCATTATACACCATATTCTATACTATGTACCACTATACACCACATTCTATACTATGTACCACTATACACCATAATCTATACTATGTACCACTATACACCATATTATATACTATGTACCACAATGCACCATATTCTATACTATGTACCACTATACAGCATATTCTATACTATGTAATACACCATATTCTATACTGTGTACCACTATACACCATGTTCTATACTTTGTACCACTATACACCATACTATGTACCACTATACACCATATTCTATACTATGTACCTCTATACACCATTTTCTATACTATGTACCACGATACACCATATTGTAAACTATGTACCACTTTACACCATATTCTATACTATATACCACTATACACCACATTCTATACTATGTACCACTATACAGCTCTACTCCACATTCTATACTATACACCACATTCTATACTATATACCACTATACAGCATATTCTATACTATGAACCACCATACACCATATTCTATACTAAGTACCACTATACAGCTCTATACCATATTCTATACTATGTACCTCTATATACCCTATTCTATAATCTGTACCACTATACATCTATATACCACATTCTATACTATGTGCCACTGAACACCATTTTCTATACTATATACCACTACACACCATATTCTATACTATGTACCACTATACACCATATTCTATAATATGTACATCTATACACTATATTCTACACTATGTACCACTTTACAGCTTTACACCATATTCTATAATATGTACCATTATACACCAAATTCTATGCTATGTACCACTCTACACAATATTTTATACTATGTACCTCTATACATCATATTCTATACTATGTACCACTATACACAATATTCTATACTATGTACCACAAATCACCATATTCTATACTATGTACCGCTATACACCATATTCTATACTATGTACCACTACACACCATATTCTATACAATGTAACTCTATACACCATATTCTATACTATGTACCACTATACAGCTCTACACATATTCTATACTATATACCACTATACACCATATTCTATACTATATACCATTATACACCATATTCTATACTATAAACCACTATACACCATATTCTATGCTATGTACCACTATACACCATATTCTATACTATGTATCACTATACAGCTCTACACCATATTCTATACTATGTACCACTATACACCATGTTCTATACCATGTACCACTATACACCATGTTCTATAGTATGTACCACTATACACCATATTCTATACTATGTACCACTTTACACCATGTTCTATACTATGTACCACTAAACACCATATTCTATACTATGTACCACTATACACAATATTCTATACTATGCACCACTATTCAGCTCTACACCATATTCTATACTATGTACCATTATACACCATATTCTATACTATGTACCACTATACACCATAATCTATACTATGTACCACTATACACCATATTATATACTATGTACCACAATGCACCATATTCTATACTATGTACCACTATACAGCATATTCTATACTATGTAATACACCATATTCTATACTGTGTACCACTATACACCATGTTCTATACTTTGTACCACTATACACCATACTATGTACCACTATACACCATATTCTATACTATGTACCTCTATACACCTTTTTCTATACTATGTACCACGATACACCATATTCTATACTATGTACCACTATACACCATATTCTATACTATATACCACTATACACCACATTCTATACTATGTACCACTATACAGCTCTACACCACATTCTATACTATACACCACATTCTATACTATGTACCACTATACACTATATTCTTAACTATGTACCACTATACACCATATTCTATACTATGTACCACTATACAGCTCTACACCACATTCTATACTAAATACCACTATACACCATATTCTATACAGTGTACCACTATACAGCTCTACACCATATTCTATACTATGTACCACTATACACCACATTCTATACTATGTACCACTATACAGCTCTACACCATAAACCACTATACACCGCATTCTATACTATGTACCTCTATACAGCTCTATACCACATTCTATACTGTGTACCACTATACACTACATTCTCTACTATGTACCACTATACACCATATTATATACTATGTACCACAATGCACCGTATTCTATACTATGTACCACTATACAGCATATTCTATACTATGTAATACACCATATTCTATACTGTGTACCACTATACACCATGTTCTATATACCACAATACACCATACTATGTACCACTATACACCATATTCTATACTATGTACCTCTATACACCATATTCTATACTATGTACCACGATACACCATATTCTATACTATGTACCACTATACACCATATTCTATACTATATACCACTATACACCACATTCTATACTATGTACCACTATACAGCTCTACACCACATTCTATACTATACCCCACATTCTATAGTATGTACTTCCATACACCATATTCTATACTATGTACCACTATACACAATATTCTAAACTATGTACCACTATACAGCTCTACACCACATTCTATACTAAATACCACTATACACCATATTCTATACATTGTACCACTATACAGATCTACACCATATTCTATACCATGTACCACTATTCACCACATTCAATACTATGTACCACTATACAGCACTACACCATATACCACTATACACCACATTCTATACTATGTACCTTCATTCAGCTCTACACCACATTCTATACTATTTACCACTATACACCACATTCTCTACTATGTACCACTATACACCATATTCTGTACTGTGTACCTCTATACACCATTTCTATACTATGTACCACTATTAACCAAATTCTATACTATGTACTACTATACAGCTCTACACCACATTCTATACTATATACCTCTATACAACAAATTCTATACTATGTACCACAATACAGCTCTACACCATATTCTATACTATGTACAACTATACAGTTCTACACCACATTCTATACTATGTACAACTATACAGCTCTACACCATATACCACTATACAACACATTCTATTCTATGTACCACTATACAGCTCTACACCACATTCTATACTATGTATCATTACACACCACATTCTGTACTATGTACCACTATAGACCATATTTTTTACTATGTACCTCTATGCACCATATTCTATACTATATACCAGTATACACCATATTCTATACTATGTACCTCTATAAACCATATTCTATACTATGTACCACTATACACCATATTCTATACTATATACCACTATACACCATATTCTATGCTATTTACCACTATACACCATATTCTATACTATGTAGCACTATACAGCTCTACACCATATTCTATACTATGTACCACTATACACCATGTTCTATACTATGTACCACTATACACCATATTCTATACTATGTACCACTAAACACCATGTTCTATACTATGTACCACTAAACACCATATTCTATACTATGTACCACTATACACAATATTCTATACTATGCACCACTATTCAGCTCTACACCATATTCTATACTATGTACCATTATACACCATATTCTATACTATGTACCACTATACACCATAATCTATACTATGTACCACTATACACCATATTATATACTATGTACCACAATGCACCATATTCTATACTATGTACCACTATACAGCATATTCTATACTATGTAATACACCATATTCTATACTGTGTACCACTATACACCATGTTCTATACTTTGTACCACTATACACCATACTATGTACCACTATACACCATATTCTATACTATGTACCTCTATACACCTTTTTCTATACTATGTACCACGATACACCATATTCTATACTATGTACCACTATACACCATATTCTATACTATATACCACTATACACCACATTCTATACTATGTACCACTATACAGCTCTACACCACATTCTATACTATACACCACATTCTATACTATGTACCACTATACACTATATTCTTAACTATGTACCACTATACACCATATTCTATACTATGTACCACTATACAGCTCTACACCACATTCTATACTAAATACCACTATACACCATATTCTATACAGTGTACCACTATACAGCTCTACACCATATTCTATACTATGTACCACTATACACCACATTCTATACTATGTACCACTATACAGCTCTACACCATAAACCACTATACACCGCATTCTATACTATGTACCTCTATACAGCTCTATACCACATTCTATACTGTGTACCACTATACACTACATTCTCTACTATGTACCACTATACACCATATTATATACTATGTACCACAATGCACCGTATTCTATACTATGTACGACTATACAGCATATTCTATACTATGTAATACACCATATTCTATACTGTGTACCACTATACACCATGTTCTATATACCACAATACACCATACTATGTACCACTATACACCATATTCTATACTATGTACCTCTATACACCATATTCTATACTATGTACCACGATACACCATATTCTATACTATGTACCACTATACACCATATTCTATACTATATACCACTATACACCACATTCTATACTATGTACCACTATACAGCTCTACACCACATTCTATACTATACCCCACATTCTATAGTATGTACTTCCATACACCATATTCTATACTATGTACCACTATACACAATATTCTAAACTATGTACCACTATACAGCTCTACACCACATTCTATACTAAATACCACTATACACCATATTCTATACATTGTACCACTATACAGATCTACACCATATTCTATACCATGTACCACTATTCACCACATTCAATACTATGTACCACTATACAGCACTACACCATATACCACTATACACCACATTCTATACTATGTACCTTCATTCAGCTCTACACCACATTCTATACTATTTACCACTATACACCACATTCTCTACTATGTACCACTATACACCATATTCTGTACTGTGTACCTCTATACACCATTTCTATACTATGTACCACTATTAACCAAATTCTATACTATGTACTACTATACAGCTCTACACCACATTCTATACTATATACCTCTATACAACAAATTCTATACTATGTACCACAATACAGCTCTACACCATATTCTATACTATGTACAACTATACAGTTCTACACCACATTCTATACTATGTACAACTATACAGCTCTACACCATATACCACTATACAACACATTCTATTCTATGTACCACTATACAGCTCTACACCACATTCTATACTATGTATCATTACACACCACATTCTGTACTATGTACCACTATAGACCATATTTTTTACTATGTACCTCTATGCACCATATTCTATACTATATACCAGTATACACCATATTCTATACTATGTACCTCTATAAACCATATTCTATACTATGTACCACTATACACCATATTCTATACTATATACCACTATACACCATATTCTATGCTATTTACCACTATACACCATATTCTATACTATGTAGCACTATACAGCTCTACACCATATTCTATACTATGTACCACTATACACCATGTTCTATACTATGTACCACTATACACCATATTCTATACTATGTACCACTAAACACCATGTTCTATACTAAGTACCACTACACACCATATTCTATACTATGTACCACTATACAGAATATTCTATACTATGTAACACTATACTGCTCTACACCATATTCTATACTATGTACCATTATACACCATATTCTATACTATATACCACTATACACAACATTCTATACTATGTACCACTATACTCCATAATCTATACTATGTACCACTATACACCATATTATATACTATGTACCACAATGCACCATATTCTATATTATGTACCACTATACTGCTCTACACCATATTCTATACTATGTACCATTATACACCATATTCTATACTATATACCACTATACACAACATTCTATACTATGTACCACTATACTCCATAATCTATACTATGTACCACTATACACCATATTATATACTATGTACCACAATACACCACATTCTATACTATGTACCATTACACACCACATTCTGTACTATGTACCACTATAGACCATATTCTTTACTATGTACCTCTATGCACCATATTCTATTCTATGTACCAGTATACACCATATTCTATACTATGTTCCACTATACAGCTCTACACCATATTTTATACTATATACCACTACACACCATATTCTTTACTATGTACCACTATACACCATATTCTAAACTATGTACCACTATACACCATATTCTATACTATGTACCACTATAAACCACATTCTATACTATGTACCACATTCTATACTATGTACCACTATACAGCTCTAAACCATATTCTATTCTAAGTACCACTATACACCATATTCTATACTGTGTACCACTATACACCATATTCAATACTATATACCACTATACACCATATTCTTTACAATGTACCACTATACACCATATTCTATACTATGTATCACTATACACCATATTCTATGCTATGTACCACATTCAATACTATGTACCACTATACAGCTCTTCACCATATTCTATACTATGTTTCACAATACACCATATTCTATACTATGTTCCACTATAAAGCTCTCCACCATATTCTATACTATATACCACTATACAGCATATTCTATACTATGTACCACCATACACCATATTCTATACTAAGTACCACTATACAGCTCTATACCATATTCTATACTATGTACCTCTATACACCCTATTCTATAATTTGTACCACTATACATCTCTATACCACATTCTATACTATGTGCCGCTGTACACCATTTTCTATACTTTATACCACTACACACCATATTCTATACTATGTACCACTATACACCATATTCTATAATATGTACCTCTATACACTATATTCTATACTATGTACCACTTTACAGCTCTACACCATATTCTATAATATGTACCTTTATACACCAAATTCTATGCTATGTACCACTCTACACAATATTTTATACTATGTACCACTTTACATCATATTCTATACTATGTACCTCTATACACAATATTCTATACTATGTACCACACAACACCATATTCTATACTATGTACCGCTATACACCATATTCTATACTATGTACCACTACACACCATATTCTATACAATGTAACTCTATACACCATATTCTATACTATGTACCACTATACATCTCTACACATTTTCTATACTATATACCACTATACACCATATTCTATACTATGTACAATTATACACCATATTCTATACTATGTACCACTATACAGCTCTACACATTTTCTATACTATATACCACTATACACCATATTCTATACTATGTACCATTATACACCATATTCTATACTATATACCACTATACACCATATTCTATGCTATGTACCACTATACACCATATTCTATACTATGTATCACTATACAGCTCTACACCATATTCTATACTATGTACCACTATACACCATATTCTATACCATGTACCACTATACACCATGTTCTATAGTATGTACCACTATACACCATATTCTATACTATGTTCCACTATACACCATGTTCTATACTATGTACCACTATACACCATATTCTATACTATGTACCACTATACACAATATTCTATACTATGTACCACTATACAGCTCTACACCATATTCTATACTATGTACCATTATACACCATATTCTATACTATGTACCACTATACACCACATTCTATACTATGTACCACTATACACCATAATCTATACTATGTACCACTATACACCATATTATATACTATGTACCACAATGCACCGTATTCTATACTATGTACCACTATACAGCATATTCTATACTATGTAATACACCTTATTCTATACTGTGTAAAACTATACACCATGTTCTATACTATATACCACTATACACCATACTATGTACCACTATAAACCATATTCTATACTATGTACCACTATACACCATATTCTATACCATGTACAATTATACACCATATTCTATACTATGTACCACTATACACCATATTCTATACCATGTACAATTATACACCATATTCTATACTATGTACCACTATTCACCATATTCTATACTATGTACCACTATACACCATGTTCTATGCTATGTACCACTATACACCATATTCTATATTATGTACCACTATACAGCCCTACAGCATATTGTATACTACGTACCTCTATACACCATTTTCTATACTATGTACCACAATACACCATATTCTATACTATGTACCACTATACACCATATTCTATACTATATACCTCTATACACCACATTCTATACTATGTACCACTATACAGCTCTACACCATATTCAGTACTATACACAACATTCTATACTATGTACCACTATACACTATATTCTTAACTATGTACCTCTATACACCATATTCTATACTATGTACCACTATTCACCATATTCTATACTATGTACCACTATACCGCTCTACACCATATTCTATACTATGTACCACTATACACCACATTCTATACTATGTACCACAATACAGCTCTACACCATAAACCACTATACACCACATTCTATACTATGTACCTCTATACATCTCTACACCACATTCTATACTGTGTACCACTATACACCACATTCTCTACTATGTACCACTATACACCATATTCTATACTATTTACCTCTATACACCATTTCTATACTATGTACCACTATACACCATATTCTATACTATGTACCACTACACAGCTCTACACCACATTCTATACTGTGTACCACTATACAACATATTCTATACTATGTACCACAATACAGCTCTACACCATATTCTATACTATGTACAACTATACATCTCTACACCACATTCTATACTATGTACCACTATACAGCTCTACACCATATACCACTATACAAGTCATTCTATACTATGTACCACTCTAGAGCTCTACACCACATTCTATACTATGTACCACTACACACCACATTCTGTACTATGTACAACTATAGACCATATTCTTTTATTTAGAACCTCTATACACCATATTCTATACTATGTACCACTATACACCATATTCTATACTATTTACCACTATACAGCTCTACACCACATTCTATACTATATACCACAATACACCAAATTCTAAACTATGTACCACTATACACAATATTCTATACTATTTACCACTATACAGCTCTACCCCATATTCTATACTATGTACCACTATACACCACATTCTATACTATGTACCACTTTACACCATATTCTATACTATATACCACTATACACCATATTCTATACTATGTACCACTTTACACCATATTCTATACTATGTACCACTATACACCATATTCTATACAATATACCACTATAAACCATATTCTATTCTATGTATCACTATAAACCATATTCTATACTATGTTCCACTATACTGCTCTAAACCATATTCTATACTATATATACCACTACACACCATATTCTTTACTATGTACCACTATACACCATATTCTATACTATATACCACTATACACCATATTCTATACTATGTACCACTTTACACCATATTCTAAACTATATACCATAATACACCATATTCTATACAATGTACCACTATACAGCTCTACACAATATTCTATACTATGTATCACAATACACCATATTCTATACTATGTTCCAAAATACAGCTCTCCACCATATTCTATACTATATACCACTATACAGCATATTCTATACTATGTACCACTATACACCATATTCTATACAAAGTACCACTATACAGCTCTATACCATATTCTATACTATGTATTTCTGTACACCCTATTCTATAATCTGTACCACTATACCTCTCTATACCACATTCTATACTATGTGCCACTGTACACCATTTTCTATACTATATACCACTATACACCATATTCTATACTATGTACCATTATACACCATATTCTATAATATGTACCTCTATACACTATATTCTATACTATGTACCACTTTACAGCTCTACACCATATTCTATAATATGTACCATTATACACCAAATTCAATGCTATGTACCACTCTACACAATATTTTATACTATGTACCACTATACACAATATTCTATACTATGTACCACAAAACACCATATTCTATACTATGTACCGCTATACACCATATTCTATACTATGTACCACTACACACCATATTCTATACAATGTAACTCTATACAACATATTCTATACTATGTACCACTATACAGCTCTACACATATTCTATACAATATACCACTATACAGCATATTCTATACTATGTGCCACTATACAACATATTCTATACTATATACCACTATACACCATATTCTATGGTATGTACCACTATACACCATATTCTATACTATGTACCACTATACAGCTCTACACCACATTCTATACTATACACCACATTCTATACTTTGTACCACTATACACCATATTCTATACAATGTACCTCTATACACCATTTTCTATACTATGTACCACTATACACCATATTCTATACTATGTACCACCATACAGCTCTACACCACATTCTATACTAAATACCACTATACACCATATTCTATACAATGTACCACTATACAGCTCTACACCATATTCTAAACTATGTAACACTATACACCACATTCTATACTATGTACCAGAATTCAGCTCTACACCATATACCACTTAACACCACATTCTATACTGTGTACCTCTATACAGCTCTACACCACATTCTATACTATGTACCACTATACACCACATTCTCTACTATGTACCACTATACACCATATTCTATATTTTGAACCTCTAAACACCATTTCTATACTATGTACCACTATACACCATATTCTATACTATGTACCACTATACAGCTCTACACCACATTCTATACTATATACCTCTATTCAACAAATTCTATACTATGTACCACAATACAGCTCTACACCATATTCTATACTATGTACAACAATACAGCTCTATACCACATTCTATACTATGTACAACTATACAGCACTACACCATATACCACTATACAACACATTCTATACTATGTACCGCTATACAGCTCTACACCACATTCTATACTATGTACCATTACACACCACATTCTGTACTATGTACCACTATAGACCATATTCTTTACAATGTACCTCTATGCACCATATTCTTTACTATGTACCAGTATACACCATATTCTATACTATGTACCTCTATACACCATATTCTATACTATGTACCACTATACACCATATTCTATACTATAGACCACTATACACCATATTCTATGCTATGTACCACTATACACCATATTCTATACTATGTACCACTGTACAGCTCTACACCATATTCTATACTATGTACCACTATACACCATGTTCTATACTATCTACCACTATTCACCATATTCTATACTATGTACCACTATACACCATGGGCCTGATTCAGACCCACTCGCGAGCGGCTGTCGGCTCGCAAGTGGGTCGATGTTATGGACTGAGCATGCGCACGACTGAGGGAGCTCCGTCGTGCGCATGCGCCAGACGCTACGAGCGAAGGAAAGTCCTTCGCTCGTTGTGTCCGATCAAAGGGGGCGTGCTGTCAATGTTGATTGACAGCACGCCCCCTTTGGTGGGCGTGTCGGGGGTGTGCCTCCCTGACGGGGGCATTCCCATGGGAACGCCTCCCGTCAGAAGCCAGCCCACTGACATCACTAGTGATGTCAGTGGGAGTGATTTTGGCTCTAATAGAGCCAAAATCACTCCGGAGCTTGCGGTTGAAAACCTCAACCGTAGGCTCCGGCTCGCAATTTCGATGGTCGCGATGGTCGCGACCATCGCGGCCATCACAATGCACGCTCGTATAGCCTGTGGGTGGTGACCCACAGCTATACGAGCGTCCAGGAGGACGCTCCATTTTCATGGAGCCCGGCCCATATTCAGAGCGTTCGCTCTGCTCAGAGCGTACGGCTCTGAATGAGGGCCCATGTTCTATACTAAGTACCACTACACACCATATTCTATACTATGTACCACTATACACAATATTCTATACTATGTACCACTAGGCTGCTCTACACCATATTCTATACTATGTACCATTATACACCATATTCTATACTATATACCACTATACACAACATTCTATACTATGTACCACTATACTCCATAATCTATACTATGTACCACTATACACCATATTATATACTATGTACCACAATGCACCATATTCTATACTACGTACCACTATACAGCATATTCTATACTATGAAAAACACCATATTCTATACTGTGTACCACTATGCACCATGTTCTATACTATGTACCACTATACACAATACAATGTACCACTATACACCATATTCTATACTATGTACCTCTATACACCATATTCTATGCTATGTACCACTATACTCCATATTCTATACTATATACCACTATACACCATAATCTATACTATGTACCACTATACACCATATTATATACTATGTACCACAATGCACCGTATTCTATACTATGTACCACTATACAGCATGTTCTATACTATGTACCACTATACATCATACTATGTACCACTATACACCATATTCTATACTATGTACCTCTATACACCATATTCTATACTATGTTCCTCTCTACTCCATATTCTATACTATGTACCACGATTCACCATATTCTATACTATGTACCACTATACACCATATTCTATACTATATACCACTATACACTACATGATATACTATGTACCACTAAACACCATATTATATACTATGTACCACAATGCACAGTATTCTATACTATGTACCACTATACAGCATGTTCTATACTATGTACCACTATACATCATACTATGTACCACTATACACCATATTCTATACTATGTACCTCTATACACCATATTCTATACTTTGTACCACTATACACCATATTCTATACTATGTACCTCTATACACCATATTCTATACTATGTACCACAATACACAATATTCTATACTATGTACCTCTATACACCATTTTCTATACTATGTACCACTATACACCATATTCTATACTATGTACCACCATACAGCTCTACACCACATTCTATACTAAATACCACTATACACCATATTCTATACAATGTACCACTATACAGCTCTACACCATATTCTAAACTATGTACCACTATACACCACATTCTATACTATGTACCACTATACAGCTCTACATCATATACCACTTAACACCACATTCTATACTGTGTACCTCTATACAGCTCTACACCACATTCTATACTATGTACCACTATACACAACATTCTCTACTATGTACCACTATACACCATATTCTATACTATGTACCTCTATACACCATTTCTATACTATGTACCACTATACACCATATTCTATACTATGTACCACTATACAGCTCTACACCACATTCTATACTGTGTACCACTATACACCACATTCTATACTATGTACCACTATACAACATATTCTATACTATATACCACTATACACCATATTCTATGGTATGTACCACTATACACCATATTCTATACTATGTACCACTATACAGCTCTACACCACATTCTATACTAAACACCACATTCTATACTTTGTACCACTATACACCATATTCTATACTATGTACCTCTATACACCATTTTCTATACTATGTACCACTATACACCATATTCTATACTATGTACCACCATACAGCTCTACACCACATTCTATACTAAATACTACTATACACCATATTATATACAATGTACCACTATACAGCTCTACACCATATTCTAAACTATGTACCACTATACACCACATTCTATACTATGTACCATTATACAGCTCTACATCATATACCACTTAACACCACATTCTATACTGTGTACCTCTATACAGCTCTACACCACATTCTATACTATGTACCACTATACACCACATTCTCTACTATGTACCACTATACACCATATTCTATACTATGTACCTCTATACACCATTTCTATACTATGTACCACTATACACCATATTCTATACTATGTACCACTATACAGCTCTACACCACATTCTATACTGTGTACCACTATATACCACATTCTATACTATGTACCACTATACACCATATTCTATACTATGTACCACTATACACCATATTCTATACTATATACCACTATACAGCTCTACACCACATTCTATACTGTGTACCACTATACACCACATTCTATACTATGTACCACTATACACCATATTCTATACTATGTACCTCTATACACCATATTCTATACTATGTACCACTATATCGCTCTATACCATATTTTATACTATGTACCTCTATACACCATATTCTATAATCCATATCACTATACAGCTCTATACCACATTCTATACTATGTACCACTATTCACCATATTCTATACTATGTACCACTATACACCATATTCTATACTATGTACCACTATACAGCTCTACACCACATTCTATACTGTGTACCACTATACACCACATTCTATACTATGTACCACTATACAACATATTCTATACTATATACCACTATACACCATATTCTATGGTATGTACCACTATACACCATATTCTATACTATGTACCACCATACAGCTCTACACCACATTCTATACTAAATACCACTATACACCATATTCTATACTATATACCACTATACACCATATTCTATGGTATGTACCACTATACACCATATTCTATACTATGTACCACTATACAGCTCTACACCACATTCTATACTATACACCACATTCTATACTTTGTACCACTATACACCATATTCTATACTATGTACCTCTATATACCATTTTCTATACTATGTACCACTATACACCATATTCTATACTATGTACCACCATACAGCTCTACACCACATTTTATACTAAATACCACTATACACCATATTCTATACAATGTACCACTATACAGCTCTACACCATATTCTAAACTATGTAACACTATACACCACATTCTATACTATGTACCAGTATTCAGCTCTACACCATATACCACTTAACACCACATTCTATACTGTGTACCTCTATACAGCTCTACACCACATTCTATACTATGTACCACTATACACCACATTCTCTACTATGTACCACTATACACCATATTCTATACTATGAACCTCTATTCACCATATTCTATACTATGTACCTCTATACACCATTTTCTATACTATGTACCACTATACACCATATTCTATACTATATACCACTATACACCATATTCTATGCTATGTACCACTATACACCATATTCTTTACTATGTACCACTGTACAGCTCTACACCATATTCTATACTATGTACCACTATACACCATGTTCTATACTATCTACCACTATTCACCATATTCTATACTATGTACCACTATACACCATGGGCCTGGTTCAGACCCACTCGCGAGCGGCTGTCGGCTCGCAAGTGGGTCGATGTTATGGACTTGAGCATGCGCACGACTGAGGGAGCTCCGTCGTGCGCATGCGCCAGATGCTACGAGCGAAGGAAAGTCCTTCGCTCGTTGTGTCCGATCAAAGGGGGCGTGCTGTCAATGTTGATTGACAGCACGCCCCCTTTGGTGGGCGTGTCGGGGGTGTGCCTCCCTGACGGGGGCGTTCCCATGGGAACGCCTCCCGTCAGAAGCCAGCCCACTGACATCACTAGTGATGTCAGTGGGAGTGATTTTGGCTCTGATAGAGCCAAAATCACTCCAGAGCTTGCGGTTGAAAACCTCAACCGCAGGCTCCGGCTCGCAATTTCGATGGTCGCGATGGTCGCGACCATCGCGGCCATCACAATGCACGCTCGTATAGCCTGTGGGTGGTGACCCACAGCTATACGAGCGTCCAGGAGGACGCTCCATTTTCATGGAGCCCGGCCCTCATTCATAGCGTGCGCTCTGCTCAGAGCGTACGGCTCTGAATGAGGGCCCATGTTCTATACTAAGTACCACTACACACCATGTTCTATACTATGTACCACTATACACAATATTCTATACTATGTACCACTAGACTGCTCTACACCATATTCTATACTATGTACCATTATACACCATATTCTATATTATATACCACTATACACAACATTCTATACTATGTACCACTATACTCCATAATCTATACTATGTACCACTATACACCATATTATATACTATGTACCACAATGCACCATATTCTATACTATGTACCACTATACAGCATATTCTATACTATGAAAAACACCATATTCTATACTGTGTACCACTATGCACCATGTTCTATACTATGTACCACTATACACAATACAATGTACCACTATACACAATATTCTATACTATGTACCTCTATACACCATATTCTATGCTATGTACCACTATACACCATATTATATACTATATACCACTATACACCATAATCTATACTATGTACCACTATACACCATATTATATACTATGTACCACAATGCACCGTATTCTATACTATGTACCACTATACAGCATGTTCTATACTATGTACCACTATACATCATACTATGTACCACTATACACCATATTCTATACTATGTACCTCTATACACCATATTCTATACTATGTACCTCTATACTCCATATTCTATACTATGTACCACGATTCACCATATTCTATACTATGTACCACTATACACCATATTCTATACTATATACCACTATACACTACATGCTATACTATGTACCACTAAACACCATATTATATACTATGTACCACAATGCACCGTATTCTATACTATGTACCACTATACAGCATGTTCTATACTATGTACCACTATACATCATACTATATACCACTACACACCATATTCTATACTATGTACCTCTATACACCATATTCTATACTATGTACCACTATACACCATATTCTATACTATGTACCTCTATACACCATATTCTATACTATGTACCACTATACACCATATTCTATACTATGTACCTATATACACCATTTTCTATACTATGTACCACTATACACCATATTCTATACAATGTACTACTATACAGCTCTACACCATATTCTAAACTATGTACCACTATACACCACATTCTATACTATGTACCACTATACAGCTCTACATCATATACCACTTAACACCACATTCTATACTGTGTACCTCTATACAGCTCTACACCACATTCTATACTATGTACCACTATACACCACATTCTCTACTATGTACCACTATACACCATATTCTTTACTATGTACCTCTATACACCATTTCTATACCATGTACCACTATACACCATATTCTATACTATGTACCACTATACAGCTCTACACCACATTCTATACTGTGTACCACTATACACCACATTCTATACTATGTACCACTATACACCATATTCTATACTATGTACCTCTATACACCATATTCTATACTATGTACCACTATATCGCTCTATACCATATTTTATACTTTGTACCTCTATACACCATATTCTATAATCCGTATCACTATACAGCTCTATACCACATTCTATAATATGTACCACTATACACCATATTCTATACTATGTACCACTATACACCATATTCTATACTATGTACCACTATACAGCTCTACACCACATTCTATACTATATACTACTATACACCATATTCTATACTATGTACCACTATACACCATGTTCTATACTATGTACCACTATACACCATATTCTATATTATGTACCACTATACACCATATTCTACACTATGTACCACTATACCCCATATTCTACACTATGTACCTCTATACCCCATATTCTATACTATATACCACTAAACCCCATTTTCTATGTACCAATATGCACCATATTCTATACTATGTACCACTACACACCATGTTCTATACTATGTACCACTATACAGCTCTACACCATATTCCATACTATGTACCTCTATACACCATATTCTATACTATGTACCACTATACACCATATTCTATACCATGTACAATTATACACCATATTCTATAGTATGTACCACTATACACCATATTCTATACCATGTACCACTATACAGCCCTACAGCATATTCTATACTATGTACCACTATACACCATGTTCTATACTATGTTACACTATACACCATGTTCTATACTATGTACCACTACACACCATGTTTTATACAATGTACCACTATACACCATATTCTATACTATGTAAAACTATACATAATATTCTATACTATGAACCACTATACACCATAATCTATACTATGTACCACTATGCACCATATTATATACTATGTACCACAACACACCATATTCTATACTATGTACCACTATACAGCATATTCTATACTATGTAATAAACCATATTCTATACTGTGTACCACTATACACCATGTTCTATACTATGTACCACTATACACAATAGTATGTACCACTATACACCATATTCTATACTATGTACATCTATACACCATATTCTATACTATGTACCACGATACACCATATTCTATACTATGTACCACTATACACCATATTCTATACTATATACCACTATACACCACATTCTATACTATGTACCACTAAACAGCTCTACACCACATTCTATACTATACACCACATTCTATACTATGTACCTCTATACACCATATTCTATAATATGTACCACTCTACACAATATTCTATACTATGTACCACTATTCATCTCTACACCACATTCTATACTAAATACCACTATACACCATATTCTATACAATGTACCACTATACAGCTCTACACCATATTCTATACTATGTACCACTATACACCACATTCTATACTATGTACCACTGTACAGCTCTACACCATATACCACTATACACCACATTCTATACTATGTACCTCTATTCAGCTCTACACCACATTCTATACTATGTACCACTATACACCACATTCTCTACTATGTACCACTATACACCATATTCTATACTATGTACCTCTATACACCATTTCTATACTATGTACCACTGTTAACCAAATTCTATACTATGTACTACTATACAGCTCTACACCACATTCTATACTATATTCCTCTATACAACAAATTCTATACTATGTACCACAATACAGCTCTACACCATATTCTATACTACGTACAACTATACAGCTCTACACCACATTCTATACTATGTACAACTATACAGCACTACACCATATACCACTATACAACACATTCTATACTATGTACCGCTATACAGCTCTACACCACATTCTATACTATGTACCATTACACACCACATTCTGTACTATGTACCACTATAGACCATATTCTTTACTATGTACCTCTATGCACCATATTCTTTACTATGTACCAGTATACACCATATTCTATACTATGTACATCTATACACCATATTCTGTACTATGTACCACTATACACCATATTCTATAATATATAACACTATAGACCATATTCTATGCTATGTACCACTATACACCATATTCTATACTATGTACCACTGTACAGCTCTACACCATATTCTATACTATGTACCACTATACACCATGTTCTATACTATGTACCACTATACACCATATTCTATACTATGTACCACTATACACCATATTCTACACTATGTACCACTATACCCCATATTCTACACTATGTACCTCTATACCCCATATTCTATACTATATACCACTAAACCCCATTTTCTATGTACCACTATGCACCATATTCTATACTATGTACCACTACACACCATGTTCTATACTATGTATCACTATACAGCTCTACACCATATTCCATACTATGTACCTCTATACACCATATTCTATACTATGTACCACTATACACCATATTCTATACCATGTACAATTATACACCATATTCTATAGTATGTACCACTATACACCATATTCTATACCATGTACCACTATACAGCCCTACAGCATATTCTATACTATGTACCACTATACACCATGTTCTATACTATGTTACACTATACACCATGTTCTATACTATGTACCACTACACACCATGTTTTATACAATGTACCACTATACACCATATTCTATACTATGTAAAACTATACATAATATTCTATACTATGAACCACTATACAGCTCTACACCATATTCTAAACTATGTACCATTATACACCATATTCTATACTATGTACCACTATACATCACATTCTATACTATGTACCACTACACACCATAATCTATACTATGTACCACTATGCACCATATTATATACTATGTACCACAACACACCATATTCTATACTATGTACCACTATACAGCATATTCTATACTATGTAATAAACCATATTCTATACTGTGTACCATTATACACCATGTTCTATACTATGTACCACTATACACAATACTATGTACCACTATACACCATATTCTATACTATGTACATCTATACACCATATTCTATACTATGTACCACGATACACCATATTCTATACTATGTACCACTATACACCATATTCTATACTATATACCACTATACACCACATTCTATACTATGTACCACTAAACAGCTCTACACCACATTCTATACTATACACCACATTCTATACTATGTACCTCTATACACCATATTCTATACTATGTACCACTCTACACAATATTCTATACTATGTACCACTATTCATCTCTACACCACATTCTATACTAAATACCACTATACACCATATTCTATACAATGTACCACTATACAGCTCTACACCATATTCTATACTATGTACCACTATACACCACATTCTATACTATGTACCACTGTACAGCTCTACACCATATACCACTATACACCACATTCTATACTATGTACCTCTATTCAGCATTCTATGCTATGTACCACTATACTCCATATTCTATACTAAATACCACTATACACCATAATCTATACTATGTACCACTATACACCATATTATATACTATGTACCACAATGCACCGTATTCTATACTATGTACCACTATACAGCATGTTTTATACTATGTACCACTATACATCATACTATGTACCACTATACACCATATTCTATACTATGTACCTCTATACACCATATTCTATACTATGTACCACGATTCACCATATTCTATACTATGTACCACTATACACCATATTCTATACTATATACCTCTATACACTACATTCTATACTATGTACCACTATACAGCTCTACACCACATTCTGTACTATACACCACATTCTATACTATGTACCACTATACATCATATTCTATACTATGTACCTCTATACACCATATTCTATACTATGTACCACTATACACCATATTCTATACTATGTACCACTATACAGCTCTACCCCACATTCTATACTAAATATCACTATACACCATATTCTATACAATGTACCACTATACAGCTCTACACCATATACCACTATACACCACATTCTATACTATGTACCTCTATACAGCTCTACACCACATTCTATACTATGTACCACTATACACCACATTCTCTACTATGTACCACTATACACCATATTCTATACTATGTACCCCTATACACCATTTCTATACTATGTACCACTATACACCACATTCTATACTATGTACCTCTATTCAACAAATTCTATACTATGTACCACAATACAGCTCTACACCATATTCTATACTATGTACAACAATACAGCTCTATACCACATTCTATACTATGTACAACTATACAGCACTACACCATATACCACTATACAACACATTCTATACTATGTACCGCTATACAGCTCTACACCACATTCTATACTATGTACCATTACACACCACATTCTGTACTATGTACCACTATAGACCATATTCTTTACAATGTACCTCTATGCACCATATTCTTTACTATGTACCAGTATACACCATATTCTATACTATGTACCTCTATACACCATATTCTATACTATGTACCACTATACACCATATTCTATACTATATACCACTATACACCATATTCTATGCTATGTACCACTATACACCATATTCTATACTATGTACCACTGTACAGCTCTACACCATATTCTATACTATGTACCACTATACACCATGTTCTATACTATCTACCACTATTCACCATATTCTATACTATGTACCACTATACACCATGGGCCTGATTCAGACCCACTCGCGAGCGGCTGTCGGCTCGCAAGTGGGTCGATGTTATGGACTGAGCATGCGCACGACTGAGGGAGCTCCGTCGTGCGCATGCGCCAGACGCTACGAGCGAAGGAAAGTCCTTCGCTCGTTGTGTCCGATCAAAGGGGGCATGCTGTCAATGTTGATTGACAGCACGCCCCCTTTGGTGGGCGTGTCGGGGGTGTGCCTCCCTGACGGGGGCATTCCCATGGGAACGCCTCCCGTCAGAAGCCAGCCCACTGACATCACTAGTGATGTCAGTGGGAGTGATTTTGGCTCTAATAGAGCCAAAATCACTCCGGAGCTTGCGGTTGAAAACCTCAACCGTAGGCTCCGGCTCGCAATTTCGATGGTCACGATGGTCGCGACCATCGCGGCCATCACAATGCACGCTCGTATAGTCTGTGGGTGGTGACCCACAGCTATACGAGCGTCCAGGAGGACGCTCCATTTTCATGGAGCCCGGCCCTCATTCAGAGCGTTCGCTCTGCTCAGAGCGTACGGCTCTGAATGAGGGCCCATGTTCTAAACTAAGTACCACTACACACCATATTCTATACTATGTACCACTATACACAATATTCTATACTATGTACCACTAGGCTGCTCTACACCATATTCTATACTATGTACCATTATACACCATATTCTATACTATATACCACTATACACAACATTCTATACTATGTACCACTATACTCCATAATCTATACTATGTACCACTATACACCATATTATATACTATGTACCACAATGCACCATATTCTATACTATGTACCACTATACAGCATATTCTATACTATGAAAAACACCATATTCTATACTGTGTACCACTATGCACCATGTTCTATACTATGTACCACTATACACAATACAATGTACCACTATACACCATATTCTATACTATGTACCTCTATACACCATATTCTATGCTATGTACCACTATACTCCATATTCTATACTATATACCACTATACACCATAATCTATACTATGTACCACTATACAGCATATTATATACTATGTACCACAATGCACCGTATTCTATACTATGTACCACTATACAGCATGTTCTATACTATGTACCACTATACATCATACTATGTACCACTATACACCATATTCTATACTATGTACCTCTATACACCATATTCTATACTATGTTCCTCTATACTCCATATTCTATACTATGTACCACGATTCACCATATTCTATACTATGTACCACTATACACCATATTCTATACTATATACCACTATACACTACATGATATACTATGTACCACTAAACACCATATTATATACTATGTACCACAATGCACCGTATTCTATACTATGTACCTCTATACACCATATTCTATACTTTGTACCACTATACACCATATTCTATACTATGTACCTCTATACACCATATTCTATACTATGTACCACAATACACAATATTCTATACTATGTACCTCTATACACCATTTTCTATACTATGTACCACTATACACCATATTCTATACTATGTACCACCATACAGCTCTACACCACATTCTATACTAAATACCACTATACACCATATTCTATACAATGTACCACTATACAGCTCTACACCATATTCTAAACTATGTACCACTATACACCACATTCTATACTATGTACCACTATACAGCTCTACATCATATACCACTTAACACCACATTCTATACTGTGTACCTCTATACAGCTCTACACCACATTCTATACTATGTACCACTATACACAACATTCTCTACTATGTACCACTATACACCATATTCTATACTATGTACCTCTATACACCATTTCTATACTATGTACCACTATACACCATATTCTATACTATGTACCACTATACAGCTCTACACCACATTCTATACTGTGTACCACTATACACCACATTCTATACTATGTACCACTATACAACATATTCTATACTATATACCACTATACACCATATTCTATGGTATGTACCACTATACACCATATTCTATACTATGTACCACTATACAGCTCTACACCACATTCTATACTATACACCACATTCTATACTTTGTACCACTATACACCATATTCTATACTATGTACCTCTATACACCATTTTCTATACTATGTACCACTATACACCATATTCTATACTATGTACCACCATACAGCTCTACACCACATTCTATACTAAATACTACTATACACCATATTATATACAATGTACCACTATACAGCTCTACACCATATTCTAAACTATGTACCACTATACACCACATTCTATACTATGTACCATTATACAGCTCTACATCATATACCACTTAACACCACATTCTATACTGTGTACCTCTATACAGCTCTACACCACATTCTATACTATGTACCACTATACACCACATTCTCTACTATGTACCACTATACACCATATTCTATACTATGTACCTCTATACACCATTTCTATACTATGTACCACTATACACCATATTCTATACTATGTACCACTATACAGCTCTACACCACATTCTATACTGTGTACCACTATATACCACATTCTATACTATGTACCACTATACACCATATTCTATACTATGTACCACTATACACCATATTCTATACTATATACCACTATACAGCTCTACACCACATTCTATACTGTGTACCACTATACACCACATTCTATACTATGTACCACTATACACCATATTCTATACTATGTACCTCTATACACCATATTCTATACTATGTACCACTATATCGCTCTATACCATATTTTATACTATGTACCTCTATACACCATATTCTATAATCCATATCACTATACAGCTCTATACCACATTCTATACTATGTACCACTATTCACCATATTCTATACTATGTACCACTATACACCATATTCTATACTATGTACCACTATACAGCTCTACACCACATTCTATACTGTGTACCACTATACACCACATTCTATACTATGTACCACTATACAACATATTCTATACTATATACCACTATACACCATATTCTATGGTATGTACCACTATACACCATATTCTATACTATGTACCACTTATACAGCTCTACACCACATTCTATACTATACACCACATTCTATACTTTGTACCACTATACACCATATTCTATACTATGTACCTCTATATACCATTTTCTATACTATGTACCACTATACACCATATTCTATACTATGTACCACCATACAGCTCTACACCACATTCTATACTAAATACCACTATACACCATATTCTATACAATGTACCACTATACAGCTCTACACCATATTCTAAACTATGTAACACTATACACCACATTCTATACTATGTACCAGTATTCAGCTCTACACCATATACCACTTAACACCACATTCTATACTGTGTACCTCTATACAGCTCTACACCACATTCTATACTATGTACCACTATACACCACATTCTCTACTATGTACCACTATACACCATATTCTATACTATGAACCTCTATTCACCATATTCTATACTATGTACCTCTATACACCATATTCTATACTATGTACCACTATACACCATATTCTATACTATATACCACTATACACCATATTCTATGCTATGTACCACTATACAACATATTCTATACTATGTACCACTGTACAGCTCTACACCATATTCTATACTATGTACCACTATACACCATGTTCTATACTATCTACCACTATTCACCATATTCTATACTATGTACCACTATACACCATGGGCCTGATTCAGACCCACTCGCGAGCGGCTGTCGGCTCGCAAGTGGGTCGATGTTATGGACTTGAGCATGCGCACGACTGAGGGAGCTCCGTCGTGCGCATGCGCCAGATGCTACGAGCGAAGGAAAGTCCTTCGCTCGTTGTGTCCGATCAAAGGGGGCGTGCTGTCAATGTTGATTGACAGCACGCCCCCTTTGGTGGGCGTGTCGGGGGTGTGCCTCCCTGACGGGGGCGTTCCCATGGGAACGCCTCCCGTCAGAAGCCAGCCCACTGACATCACTAGTGATGTCAGTGGGAGTGATTTTGGCTCTGATAGAGCCAAAATCACTCCAGAGCTTGCGGTTGAAAACCTCAACCGCAGGCTCCGGCTCGCAATTTCGATGGTCGCGATGGTCGCGACCATCGCTGCCATCACAATGCACGCTCGTATAGCCTGTGGGTGGTGACCCACAGCTATACGAGCGTCCAGGAGGACGCTCCATTTTCATGGAGCCCGGCCCTCATTCATAGCGTGCGCTCTGCTCAGAGCGTATGGCTCTGAATGAGGGCCCATGTTCTATACTAAGTACCACTACACACCATGTTCTATACTATGTACCACTATACACAATATTCTATACTATGTACCACTAGACTGCTCTACACCATATTCTATACTATGTACCATTATACACCATATTCTATATTATATACCACTATACACAACATTCTATACTATGTACCACTATACTCCATAATCTATACTATGTACCACTATACACCATATTATATACTATGTACCACAATGCACCATATTCTATACTATGTACCACTATACAGCATATTCTATACTATGAAAAACACCATATTCTATACTGTGTACCACTATGCACCATGTTCTATACTATGTACCACTATACACAATACAATGTACCACTATACACAATATTCTATACTATGTACCTCTATACACCATATTCTATGCTATGTACCACTATACACCATATTATATACTATATACCACTATACACCATAATCTATACTATGTACCACTATACACCATATTATATACTATGTACCACAATGCACCATATTCTATACTATGTACCACTATACAGCATGTTCTATACTATGTACCACTATACATCATACTATGTACCACTATACACCATATTCTATACTATGTACCTCTATACACCATATTCTATACTATGTACCTCTATACTCCATATTCTATACTATGTACCACGATTCACCATATTCTATACTATGTACCACTATACACCATATTCTATACTATATACCACTATACACTACATGCTATACTATGTACCACTAAACACCATATTATATACTATGTACCACAATGCACCGTATTCTATACTATGTACCACTATACAGCATGTTCTATACTATGTACCACTATACATCATACTATATACCACTACACACCATATTCTATACTATGTACCTCTATACACCATATTCTATACTATGTACCACTATACAGCATATTCTATACTATGTAATAAACCATATTCTATACTGTGTACCACTATACACCATGTTCTATACTATGTACCACTATACACAATACTATGTACCACTATACACCATATTCTATACTATGTACATCTATACACCATATTCTATACTATGTACCACGATACACCATATTCTATACTATGTACCACTATACACCATATTCTATACTATATACCACTATACACCACATTCTATACTATGTACCACTAAACAGCTCTACACCACATTCTATACTATACACCACATTCTATACTATGTACCTCTATACACCATATTCTATACTATGTACCACTCTACACAATATTCTATACTATGTACCACTATTCATCTCTACACCACATTCTATACTAAATACCACTATACACCATATTCTATACAATGTACCACTATACAGCTCTACACCATATTCTATACTATGTACCACTATACACCACATTCTATACTATGTACCACTGTACAGCTCTACACCATATACCACTATACACCACATTCTATACTATGTACCTCTATTCAGCTCTACACCACATTCTATACTATGTACCACTATACACCACATTCTCTACTATGTACCACTATACACCATATTCTATACTATGTACCTCTATACACCATTTCTATACTATGTACCACTGTTAACCAAATTCTATACTATGTACTACTATACAGCTCTACACCACATTCTATACTATATTCCTCTATACAACAAATTCTATACTATGTACCACAATACAGCTCTACACCATATTCTATACTACGTACAACTATACAGCTCTACACCACATTCTATACTATGTACAACTATACAGCACTACACCATATACCACTATACAACACATTCTATACTATGTACCGCTATACAGCTCTACACCACATTCTATACTATGTACCATTACACACCACATTCTGTACTATGTACCACTATAGACCATATTCTTTACTATGTACCTCTATGCACCATATTCTTTACTATGTACCAGTATACACCATATTCTATACTATGTACATCTATACACCATATTCTATACTATGTACCACTATACACCATATTCTATAATATATAACACTATAGACCATATTCTATGCTATGTACCACTATACACCATATTCTATACTATGTACCACTGTACAGCTCTACACCATATTCTATACTATGTACCACTATACACCATGTTCTATACTATGTACCACTATACACCATATTCTATACTATGTACCACTATACCCCATATTCTACACTATGTACCTCTATACCCCATATTCTATACTATATACCACTAAACCCCATTTTCTATGTACCACTATGCACCATATTCTATACTATGTACCACTACACACCATGTTCTATACTATGTACCACTATACAGCTCTACACCATATTCCATACTATGTACCTCTATACACCATATTCTATACTATGTACCACTATACACCATATTCTATACCATGTACAATTATACACCATATTCTATAGTATGTACCACTATACACCATATTCTATACCATGTACCAATATTCAGCCCTACAGCATATTCTATACTATGTACCACTATACACCATGTTCTATACTATGTTACACTATACACCATGTTCTATACTATGTACCACTACACACCATGTTTTATACAATGTACCACTATACACCATATTCTATACTATGTAAAACTATACATAATATTCTATACTATGAACCACTATACAGCTCTACACCATATTCTAAACTATGTACCATTATACACCATATTCTATACTATGTACCACTATACATCACATTCTATACTATGTACCACTATACACCATAATCTTTACTATGTACCACTATGCACCATATTATATACTATGTACCACAACACACCATATTCTATACTATGTACCACTATACAGCATATTCTATACTATGTAATAAACCATATTCTATACTGTGTACCACTGTACACCATGTTCTATACTATGTACCACTATACACAATACTATGTACCACTATACACCATATTCTATACTATGTACATCTATACACCATATTCTATACTATGTACCACGATACACCATATTCTATACTATGTACCACTATACACCATATTCTATACTATATACCACTATACACCACATTCTATACTATGTACCACTAAACAGCTCTACACCACATTCTATACTATACACCACATTCTATACTATGTACCTCTATACACCATATTCTATACTATGTACCACTCTACACAATATTCTATACTATGTACCACTATTCATCTCTACACCACATTCTATACTAAATACCACTATACACCATATTCTATACAATGTACCACTATACAGCTCTACACCATATTCTATACTATGTACCACTATACACCACATTCTATACTATGTACCACTGTACAGCTCTACACCATATACCACTATACACCACATTCTATACTATGTACCTCTATTCAGCTCTACACCACATTCTATACTATGTACCACTATACACCACATTCTCTACTATGTACCACTATACACCATATTCTATACTATGTACCTCTATACACCATTTCTATACTATGTACCACTGTTAACTAAATTCTATACTATACACTACTATACAGCTCTACACCACATTCTATACTATATTCCTCTATACAACAAATTCTATACTATGTACCACAATACAGCTCTACACCATATTCTATACTACGTACAACTATACAGCTCTACACCACATTCTATACTATGTACAACTATACAGCACTACACCATATACCACTATACAACACATTCTATACTATGTACCGCTATACAGCTCTACACCACATTCTATACTATGTACCATTACACACCACATTCTGTACTATGTACCACTATAGACCATATTCTTTACTATGTACCTCTATGCACCATATTCTTTACTATGTACCAGTATACACCATATTCTATACTATGTACATCTATACACCATATTCTATACTATGTACCACTATACACCATATTCTATAATATATAACACTATAGACCATATTCTATGCTATGTACCACTATACACCATATTCTATACTATGTACCACTGTACAGCTCTACACCATATTCTATACTATGTACCACTATACACCATGTTCTATACTATCTACCACTCTACACCATATTCTATACTATGTACCACTATACACCATGTTCTATACTAAGTACCACTACACACCATATTCTATACTATGTACCACTATACACAATATTCTATACTATGTACCACTATACTGTTCTACACCATATTCTATACTATGTACCATTATACACCATATTCTATACTATATACCACTATACACAACATTCTATACTATGTACCACTATACTCCATAATCTATACTATGCACCACTATACACCATATTATATACTATGTACCATAATTCACCATATTCTATACTATGTACCACTATACAGCATATTCTATACTATGTAAAACACCATATTCTATACTGTGTACCACTATGCACCATGTTCTATACTATGTACCACTATACACCATACAATGTACCACTATACACCATATTCTATACTATGTACCTCTATACACCATATTCTATGCTATGTACCACTATACTCCATATTCTATACTAAATACCACTATACACCATAATCTATACTATGTACCACTATACACCATATTATATACTATGTACCACAATGCACCATATTCTATACTATGTACCACTATACAGCATGTTTTATACTATGTACCACTATACATCATACTATGTACCACTATACACCATATTCTATACTATGTACCTCTATACACCATATTCTATACTATGTACCACGATTCACCATATTCTATACTATGTACCACTATACACCATATTCTATACTATATACCTCTATACACTACATTCTATACTATGTACCACTATACAGCTCTACACCACATTCTGTACTATACACCACATTCTATACTATGTACCACTATACATCATATTCTATACTATGTACCTCTATACACCATATTCTATACTATGTACCACTATACACCATATTCTATACTATGTACCACTATACAGCTCTACCCCACATTCTATACTAAATATCACTATACTCCATATTCTATACAATGTACCACTATACAGCTCTACACCATATACCACTATACACCACATTCTATACTATGTACCTCTATACAGCTCTACACCACATTCTATACTATGTACCACTATACACCACATTCTCTACTATGTACCACTATACACCATATTCTATACTATGTACCCCTATACACCATTTCTATACTATGTACCACTATACACCATATTCTATACTATGTACCACTATACAGCTCTACACCACATTCTATACTATATACCTCTATACAACATATTCTATACTAAGTACCACAATACAGCTCTACACCATATTCTATACTGTGTACAACTATACAGCTCTACACCACATTCTATACTTTGCACCAATATACAGCTCTACACCATATACCACTGTACAACACATTCTATACTATGTACAACTATACAGCTCTACACCTCATTCTATACTATGTACCACTACACACCACATTCTGTACTATGTTCCACTATAGACCATATTCTTTACTATGTACCTCTAAACACCATATTCTATACTATGTACCACTATACAAAATATTCTATGCTATTTACCACTATACAGCTCTACAACACATTCTATACTATATACCACTATACACCATATTCTAAACTATGTACCACTATACACGATATTCTATACTATTTACCACTATACATCTCTACACCACATTCTATACTATGTACCACTACACACCACATTCTGTACTATGTACCACTATAGACCATATTCTTTACTATGTACCTCTATGCACCATATTCTATACTATGTACCAGTATACACCCTATTTTCATATATATTATTTACCTTTATACACCATATTCTATACTATGTACCACTATACACCATACTCTATACTATGTACCATTATACACCATATTCTATACTATGTACCACTATACACCATATTCTATACTATATATCACTATACACCATATTCTATGCTATGTACCACTATACACCATATTCTATACAATGTACCACTATACTGCTCTACAGCATATTCTTTACTATGTACCATTATACACCATATTCTATACTATATACCACTATACACAACATTCTATACTATGTACCACTATACTCCATAATCTATACTATGTACCACTATACACCATATTCTATACTATGTACCTCAATGCACCGTATTCTATACTATGTACCACTATACAGCATATTCTATACTATGTAATACACCATATTCTATACTGTGTGCCACTATGCACCATATTCTATACTATGTACCACTATACACCATACTATGTACCACTATACACCATATTCTATACTATGTACCTCTATACACCATATTCTATACTATGTACCATGATACACCATATTCTATACTATGTACCACTATACACCATATTCTATACTATATACTACTATACACTACATTCTATACTATGTACCACTATACAGCTCTACACCACATTCTATACTATACACCACATTCTATACTATGTACCACTATACACCATATTCTATACTATGTACCTCTATACACCATATTCTATACTATGTACCACTATACACCATATTCTATACTATGTACTACTATACACCATATTCTATACAATGTACCACTATATAGCTCTACACCATATTCTATACTATGTACCACTATACACCACATTCTATACTATGTACCTCTATACAGCTCTACACCACATTCTATACTATGTACCTCTATACAGCTCTACACCACATTCTATACTATGTACCACTATACACCACATTCTCTACTATGTACCACTATACACCATATTCTATTCTCTGTATCTCTATACACCATTTTTATACTATGTACCACTATACACCATATTCTATACTATGTACAACTATACAGCTCTATACCACATTCTATACTATATACCTCTATACAACATATTCTATACTATGTACCACAATACAGCTCTACACCATATTATATACTATGTACAACTATACAGCTCTACACCACATTCTATACTATGTACCACTACACACCACATTCTGTACTATGTACCACTAAAGACCATATTCTTTATTTAGTACCTCTATACACCATATTCTATGCTATGTACCACTATACACCATATTCAATACTATTTACCACTATACAGCTCTACACCACATTCTATACTATATACCACTATACATCATATTCTAAACTATGTACCACTATACTCGATATTCTATACTATTTACCACTATACAGCTCTACCCCATATTCTATACTATGAACCACTATACACCACATTCTATACTATGTACCACTATACACCATATTCTATACTATATACCACTATACACCATATTCTATACTATGTACCACTTTACACCATATTCTATACTATGTACCACGATACACCATATTCTATACAATATACCACTATACACCATTTTCTGTACCATGTACAATTATACACCATATTCTATAGTATGTACCACTATACACCATATTCTATGCTATGTACCACTATACACCATATTCTATATTATGTACCACTATACAGCCCTACAGCATATTCTATACTATCTACCACTATACACCATGTTCTATACTATGTTACACTATACACCATGTTCTATACTGTGTACCACTACACACCATGTTTTATACTATGTACCACTATACACCATATTCTATACTATGTAAAACTATACATAATATTCTATACTATGAACCACTATACAGCTCTACACCATATTCAAAACTATGTACCATTATCCACCATATTCTATACTATGTACCACTATACATCACATTCTATACTATGTACCACTATACACCATAATCTATACTATGTACCACTATGCACCATATTATATACTATGTACCACAACGCACCATATTCTATACTATGTACCACTATACAGCATATTCTATACTATGTAATACACCATATTCTATACTGTGTACCACTATAAACCATGTTCTATACTATGTACCACTATACACAATACTATGTACCACTATACACCATATTCTATACTATGTACATCTATACACCATATTCTATACTATGTACCACGATACACCATATTCTATACAATGTACCACTATACTGCTCTACAGCATATTCTTTACTATGTACCATTATACACCATATTCTATACTATATACCACTATACACAACATTCTATACTATGTACCACTATACTCCATAATCTATACTATGTACCACTATACACCATATTCTATACTATGTACCTCAATGCACCGTATTCTATACTATGTACCACTATACAGCATATTCTATACTATGTAATACACCATATTCTATACTGTGTGCCACTATGCACCATATTCTATACTATGTACCACTATACACCATACTATGTACCACTATACACCATATTCTATACTATGTACCTCTATACACCATATTCTATACTATGTACCATGATACACCATATTCTATACTATGTAACACTATACACCATATTCTATACTATATACCACTATACACTACATTCTATACTATGTACCACTATACAGCTCTACACCACATTCTATACTATACACCACATTCTATACTATGTACCACTATACACCATATTCTATACTATGTACCTCTATACACCATATTCTATACTATGTACCACTATACACCATATTCTATACTATGTACTACTATACACCATATTCTATACAATGTACCACTATATAGCTCTACACCATATTCTATACTATGTACCACTATACACCACATTCTATACTATGTACCTCTATACAGCTCTACACCACATTCTATACTATGTACCTCTATACAGCTCTACACCACATTCTATACTATGTACCACTATACACCACATTCTCTACTATGTACCACTAAACACCATATTCTATTCTCTGTATCTCTATACACCATTTTTATACTATGTACCACTATACACCATATTCTATACTATGTACAACTATACAGCTCTATACCACATTCTATACTATATACCTCTATACAACATATTCTATACTATGTACCACAATACAGCTCTACACCATATTATATACTATGTACAACTATACAGCTCTACACCACATTCTATACTATGTACCACTACACACCACATTCTGTACTATGTACCACTATAGACCATATTCTTTATTTAGTACCTCTATACACCATATTCTATGCTATGTACCACTATACACCATATTCAATACTATTTACCACTATACAGCTCTACACCACATTCTATACTATATACCACTATACATCATATTCTAAACTATGTACCACTATACTCGATATTCTATACTATTTACCACTATACAGCTCTACCCCATATTCTATACTATGAACCACTATACACCACATTCTATACTATGTACCACTATACACCATATTCTATACTATATACCACTATACACCATATTCTATACTATGTACCACTTTACACCATATTCTATACTATGTACCACGATACACATATTCTATACAATATACCATACCACTATACACCATTTTCTGTACCATGTACAATTATACACCATATTCTATAGTATGTACCACTATACACCATATTCTATGCTATGTACCACTATACACCATATTCTATATTATGTACCACTATACAGCCCTACAGCATATTCTATACTATGTACCACTATACACCATGTTCTATACTATGTTACACTATACACCATGTTCTATACTGTGTACCACTACACACCATGTTTTATACTATGTACCACTATACACCATATTCTATACTATGTAAAACTATACATAATATTCTATACTATGAACCACTATACAGCTCTACACCATATTCAAAACTATGTACCATTATCCACCATATTCTATACTATGTACCACTATACATCACATTCTATACTATGTACCACTATACACCATAATCTATACTATGTACCACTATGCACCATATTATATACTATGTACCACAACGCACCCATATTCTATACTATGTACCCACTATACAGCATATTCTATACTATGTAATACACCATATTCTATACTGTGTACCACTATAAACCATGTTCTATACTATGTACCACTATACACA
This sequence comes from Taudactylus pleione, assembly GCA_031769625.1. Taxonomy (NCBI): domain Eukaryota; kingdom Metazoa; phylum Chordata; class Amphibia; order Anura; family Myobatrachidae; genus Taudactylus; species Taudactylus pleione. Next base: position 43,482 of record JAUIMM010003264.1, on the reverse strand, counting down.
ATACTATGTACCACTATACACCATATTCTATACTATGTACATCTATACACCATATTCTATACTATGTACCACGATACACCATATTCTATACTATGTACCACTATACACCATATTCTATACTATATACCGCTATACACCACATTCTATACTATACACCACATTCTATACTATGTACCTCTATACACCATATTCTATACTATGTACCACTCTACACAATATTCTATACTATGTACCACTATTCACCTCTACACCACATTCTATACTAAATACCACTATACACCATATTCTATACAATGTACCACTATACAGCTCTACACCATATTCTATACTATGTACCACTATACACCACATTCTATACTATGTACCACTATACAGCTCTAAACCATATACCACTATACACCACATTCTATACTATGTACCTCTATTCAGCTCTACACCACATTCTATACTATGTACCACTATACACCATATTCTATACTGTGTACCTCTAAACACCATTTCTATACTATGTACCACTGTTAACCAAATTCTATACTATGTACTACTATACAGCTCTACACCACATTCTATACTATATACATCTATACAACAAATTCTATACTATGTACCACAATACAGCTCTACACCATATTCTATACTACGTTCAACTATACAGCTCTACACCACATTCTATACTATGTTCAACTATACAGCACTACACCATATACCACTATACAACACATTCTATACTATGTACCGCTATACAGCTCTACACCACATTCTATACTATGTACCATTACACACACCACATTCTGTACTATGTACCACTATAGACCATATTCTTTACTATGTACCTCTATGCACCATATTCTTTACTTTGTACCAGTATACACCATATTCTATACTATGTACATCTATACACCATATTCTATACTATGTACCACTATACACCATATTCTATAATATATAACACTATAGACCATATTCTATGCTATGTACCACTATACACCATATTCTATACTATGTACCACTGTACAGCTCTACACCAAATTCTATACTATATACCACTATACACCATATTCTAAACTAAGTACCACTATACACGATATTCTATACTATTTACCACTATACAGCTCTACCCCCATATTCTATACTATGAACCACTATACACCACGTTCTATACTATGTACCACTATACACCATATTCTATACTATATACCACCTATACACCATATTCTATACTATGTACCACTTTACACCATATTCTATACTATGTACCACGATACACCATATTCTATACAATATACCACTATACACCATATTCTATACAATGTACCACTATACAGCTCTACACCATATTCTATACTATGTATCACTATACACCAAATTCTATACTATGTTCCACTATACAGCTCTACACCATATTCTATACTATGTACAACATTCTATACTATGTACCACTATACAGCTCTAAACCATATTCTATACTATGTACCACTATACACCATATTCTATACTATGTCCACTATACACCATATTCTATACTATATAACACTATACACCATATTCTATACAATGTACCACTATACAGCTCTACACCATATTCTATACTATGTATCACAATACACCATATTCTATACTATGTTCCACTATACATCTCTCCACCATATTCTATACTATATACCACTATACACCATATTCTATAATATATACCACTATACACCATATTCTATACTAAGTACCACTATACAGCTCTATACCATATTCTATACTATGTACACTCTATACACCCTATTCTATAATCTGTACCACTATACATCTCTATACCACATTCTATACTATGTGCCACTGTACACCATTTTCTATACTATATACACTATTCACCATATTCTATACTATGTACCACTATACAGCCATATTCTATAATATGTACCCTCTATACACCATATTCTATACTATGTACCACTATACACCATATTCTATACTATGTACCTCTATACACCATTTTCTATACTATGTACCACTATACACCATATTCTATACTATGTACCACCAATACAGCTCTACACCACATTATATACTAAATACCACTATACACCATATTCTATACAATGTACCACTATACAGCTCTACACCATATTCTAAACTATGTACCACTATACACCACATTCTATACTATGTACCACTATACAGCTCTACATCAATATACCACTTAAACACCACATTCTATACTGTGTACCTCTATACAGCTCTACACCACATTCTATACTATGTAACCACTATACACCACATTCTCTACTATGTACCACTATACACCATATTCTATACTATGTACCTCTATCACCATTTCTATACTATGTACCACTATACACCATATTCTATACTATGTACCCACTATACAGCTCTACACCACATTCTATACTGTGTACCACTATACACCCACATTCTATACTATGTACCACTATACACCATATTCTATACTATGTACCTCTATACACCATATTCTATACTATGTACCACTATATCGCTCTATACCATATTTATACTATGTACCTCTATACACCATATTCTATAATCCGTATCACTATACAGCTCTATACCACATTCTATACTATGTACCACTATACACCATATTCTATACTATGTACCACTATACACCATATTCTATACTATGTACCACTATACAGCTCTACAACCACATTCTATACTATATACTACCTATACAACCATATTCTATACTATGTACCACTATACACCATGTTCCTATACTATGTACCACTATACACCATATTCTATACTATGTACCACTATACACCATATTCTACACTATGTACCACTATACCCATATTCTACACTATGTACCTCTATACCCCATATTCTATACTATATACCACTATACCCCATTTTCTATGTACCACTACCACACCATGTTCTTTACTATGTACCACTATACAGCTCTACACCATATTCCATACTATGTACCTCTATACACCATAATCTATACTATGTACCACTATACACCATATTCTTTACCATAGTACAATTATACACCATATTCTATAGTATGTACCACTATACACCATATTCTATACTATGTTCCACTATACACCATATTCTATGCTATGTACCACTATACACCATATTCTATATTATGTAACACTATACAGCCCTACAGCATATTCTATACTATGTACCACTATACACCATGTTCTATATGATGTGCCACTATACACCATGTTCTCATACTATGTACCACTACACAACATGTTTTATACTATGTACCACTATACACCATATTCTATACTATGTAAAACAATACATAATATTCTCTATACTATGAACCACTATACAGCTCTCTACACCATATTCTAAACTATGTACCATTATACACCATATTCTATACTATGTACCACTATACATCACATTCTATAATATGTACCACTATACACCATAATCTATACTATGTACCACTATGCACCATATTATATACTATGTACCCACAAGCGCACAATATTCTATACTATGTACCACTATATAGCATATTCTATACTATGTAAATACACCATATTCTATACTGTGTAAAACTATACACCATGTTCTATACTATGTACCACTATACACAATACTAAGTACCACTATACACCATATTCTATACTATGTACCTCTATACAACTTATTCTATACTATGTACCACGATACACCATATTTTATAATATGTACCACTATACACACAATATTCTATACTATATACCACTATACACCACATTCTATACTATGTACCACTATACAGCTCTACACCACATTCTATACTATACACCACATTCTATAGTATGTACCTCTATACACCATATTCTATACTATGTACCACTATACACAATATACTATACTATGTACCACTATTCATCTCTACACCACATTCTATACTAAATGCCACTATACACCATATTCTATACAATGTACCACTATACAGCTCTTCACCATATTCTATACTATGTACCACTATACACCACATTCTATACTATGTACCACTATACAGCTCTACACCATATACCACTATACACCACATTCTATACTATGTACCTCTATTCAGCTCTACACCACATTCTATACTATGTACCACTATACACCACATTCTCTACTATGTACCACTATACACCATATTCTATACTATGTACCTCTATACACCATTTCTATACTATGTACCACTGTTAACCAAATTCTATACTATGTACTACTATACAGCTCTACACCACATTCTATACTATATACCTCTATACAACAAATTCTATACTATGTACCACAATACAGCTCTACACCATATTCTATACTATGTACAACTATACAGCTCTACACCACATTCTATACTATGTACAACTATACAGCACTACACCATATACCACTATACAACACATTCTATACTATGTACCACTATACAGCTCTACATCACATTCTATACTATGTACCATTACACACCACATTCTGTACTATGTACCACTATAGAACATATTTTTACTATGTACCTCTATGCACCATATTCTTTACTATGTACCATTATACACCATATTCTATACTATGTACATCTATACACCATATTCTATACTATGTACCACTATACACCATATTCTATACTATATACCACTATACACCATATTCTATGCTATGTACCACTTTACACCATATTCTATACTATGTACCACTGTACAGCTCTACACCATATTCTATACTATGTACCACTATACACCATGTTCTATACTATCTACCACTCTATACCATATTCTATACTATGTACCACTATACACCATGTTCTATACTAAGTACCACTACACACCATATTCTATACTATGTACCATTATACACAATATTCTATACTATGTACCACTATACTGTTCTACACCATATTCTATACTATGTACCATTATACACCATATTCTATACTATATACCACTATATACAACATTCTATACTATGTACCACTATACTCCATAATCTATACTATGTACTACTATACACCATATTATATACTATGTACCATAATGCACCATATTCTATACTATGTACCACTATACAGCATATTCTATACTATGTAAAACACCATATTCTATACTGTGTACCACTATGCACCATGTTCTATACTATGTACCACTATACACCATACAATGTACCACTATACACCATATTCTATACTATGTACCTCTATACACCATATTCTATGCTATGTACCACTATACTCCATATTCTATACTAAATACCACTATACACCATAATCTATACTATGTACCACTATACACCATATTATATACTATGTACCACAATGCACCGTATTCTATACTATGTGCCACTATACAGCATGTTCTATACTATGTACCACTATACATCATACTATGTACCACTATACACCATATTCTATACTATGTACCTCTATACACCATATTCTATACTATATACCACGACTCACCATATTCTATACTATGTACCACTATACACCATATTCTATACTATATACATCTGTACACTACATTCTATACTATGTACCACTATACAGCTCTACACCACATTCTATACTATACACCACATTCTATACTATGTACCACTATACACCATATTCTATACTATGTACCTCTATACACCATATTCTATACTATGTACCACTATACACCATATTCTATACTGTGTACCACTATACAGCTCTACACCACATTCTATACTAAATATCACTATACACCATATTATTTACAATGTACCACTATACAGCTCTACACCATATACCACTATACACCACATTCTATACTATGTACCTCTATACAGCTCTACACCACATTCTATACTATGTACCACTATACACCACATTCTCTACTATGTACCACTATACACCATATTCTATGCTATGTACCCCTATACACCATTTCTATACTATGTACCACTATACACCATATTCTATACTATGTACCACTATACAGCTCTACACCACATTCTATACTATATACCTCTATACAACATATTCTATACTAAGTACCACAATACAGCTCTACACCATATTCTATACTATGTACAACTATACAGCTCTACACCACATTCTATACTTTGCACCACTATACAGCTCTACACCATATACCACTATACAACACATTCTATACTATGTACCACTATACAGCTCTACACCTCATTCTATACTATGTACCACTACACACCACATTCTGTACTATGTTCCACTATAGCCCATATTCTTTACTATGTACCTCTAAACACCATATTCTATACTATGTACCACTATACAAAATATTCTATACTATTTACCACTATACAGCTCTACACCACATTCTATACTATATACCACTATACACCATATTATAAACTATGTACCACTGTTCACGATATTCTATACTATTTACCACTATACAGCTCTACACCACATTCTATACTATGTACCAATACACACCACATTCTGTACTATGTACCACTATAGACCATATTCTTTACTTTGTACCTCTATGCACCATATTCTATACTATGTACCAGTATACACCATATTCTATACTATGTACCTCTATACACCATATTCTATACTATGTACCACTATACACCATATTCTATACTATGTACCATTATACACCATATTCTATACTATGTACCACTATACACCATATTCTATACAATGTACCACTATACTGCTCTACACCATATTCTTTACTATGTACCATTATACACCATATTCTATACTATATACCACTATACACAACATTCTATACTATGTACCACTATACACCATAATCTATACTATGTACCACTATACACCATATTCTATACTATGTACCTCAATGCACCGTATTCTATACTATGTACCACTATACAGCATATTCTATACTATGTAATTCACCATATTCTATACTGTGTACCACTATGCACCATGTTCTATACTATGTACCACTATACACCATACTATGTACCACTATACACCATATTCTATACTATGTACCTCTATACACCATATTCTATACTATGTACCATGATACACCATATTCCATACTATGTACCACTATACACCATATTCTTTACTATATACCACTATACACTACATTCTATACTATGTACCACTATACAGCTCTACACCACATTCTATACTATACACCACATTCTATACTTTGTACCACTATACACTATATTCTATACTATGTACCTCTATACACCATATTCTATACTATGTACCACTATACACCATATTCTATACTATGTACCACTATACACCATATTCTATACAATGTACCACTATATAGCTCTACACCATATTCTATACTATGTACCACTATACACCACATTCTATACTATGTACCTAAATACAGTTCTACACCACATTCTATACTATGTACCTCTATACAGCTCTACACCACATTCTATACTATGTACCACTATACACCACATTCTCTACTATGTACCACTATACACCATATTCTATACTATGTAGCTCTATAATCCATTTCTATACTATGTACCAATATACACCATATTCTATACTATGTACAACTATACAGCTCTACACCACATTCTTTACTATATACCTCTATACAACATATTCTATACTATGTACCACAATACAGCTCTACACCATATTATATTCTATGTACAACTATACAGCTCTACACCACATTCTATACTATGTACCACTACACACCACATTCTGTACTATGTACCACTATAGACCATATTCTTTATTTAGTACCTCTATACACCATATTCTATGCTATGTACCACTATACACCATATTCTATACTATTTACCACTATACAGCTCTACACCACATTCTATACTATATACCACTATACACCATATTCTAAACTATGTACCACTATACACGATATTCTATACTATTTACCACTTTACAGCTCTTCCCCATATTCTATACTATGAACCACTATACACCACATTCTATACTATGTACCACTATACACCATATTCTATACTATATACCACTATACACCATATTCAATACTATGTACCACTTTACACCATATTCTATACTATGTACCACGATACACCATATTATGTATTATGTACCACTATAGACCATATTCTTTACTATGTACCTCTATGCACCATATTCTATACTATGTACCAGTATACACCATATTCTATACTATGTACCTCTATACACCATATTCTATACTATGTACCACTATACACCATATTCTATACTATGTACCATTATACACCATATTCTATACTATGTACCACTATACACCATATTCTATACTATATATCACTATACACCATATTCTATGCTATGTACCACTATACACCATATTCTATACAATGTACCACTATACTGCTCTACAACATATTCTTTACTATGTACCATTATACACCATATTCTATACTATATACCACTATACACAACATTCTATACTATGTACCACTATACACCATAATCTATACTATGTACCACTATACACCATATTCTATACTATGTACCTCAATGCACCATGTTCTATACTATGTACCACTATACACCATACTATGTACCACTATACACCATATTCTATACTATGTACCACTATACACCATATTCTATACTATATAACACTGTACACCATATTCTATACAATGTACCACTATACAGCTCTACACCATATTCTATACTATGTATCACAATACACCATATTCTATACTATGTTCCACTATACATCTCTCCACCATATTCTATACTATATACCACTATACACCATATTCTATACTATGTACCACTATACACCATATTCTATACTAAGTACCACTATACAGCTCTATACCATATTCTATACTATGTACCTCTATACACCCTATTCTATAATCTGTACCACTATACATCTCTTTACCACATTCTATACTATGTGCCACTGTACACCATTTTCAATACTATATACCACTATACACCACATTCTATACTATGTACCACTATACACCATATTCTATACTATGTACCTCTATACACCATATTCTATACTAGGTCCTACTTTACAGCTCTACACCATATTCTATAATATGTACCCATATACATCAAATTCTATGCTATGTACCACTCTACACAATATTTTATACTATGTACCTGTATACACCATATTCTATACTATGTACCACTATACACAATATTCTATACTATGTACCACAAAACACACTATTCTATACTATGTACCACTATACACCATATTCTATACTATGTAACACTATACACCATATTCTATACAATGTAACTCTATACACCATATTCTATGCTAAATACCACTATACAGCTCTACACCACATTCTATACTATATACCACATTCTATACAATGTACCACTATACACCATATTCTATACTATGTACCTCTATACACCATATTCTATACTATGTACCACTATACACCATATTCTATACTATGTACCACTATACAGCTCTACACCACATTCTATACTAAATATCACTATACACCATATTCTATTACAATGTACCACTATACAGCTCTACACCATATTCTATATTATGTACCACTATTCACCACATTCTATACTATGTACCACTACACAGCTATACACCATATACCACTATACACCACATTCTATACTATGTACCTCTATACAGCTCTACACCACATTCTATACTATGTACCTCTATACAGCTCTACACCACATTCTATACTATGTACCACTATACACCACATTCTCTACTATGTACCACTATACACCATATTCTATACTATGTACCTCTATACACCATTTCTATACTATGTACCACTATACACCATATTCTATACTATGTACAACTATACAGCTCTACACCACATTCTATATTATATTCCTCTATACAACATATTCTATACTATGTACCACAATACAGCTCTACACCATATTATATACTATGTACTACATTCTATACTATGTACCTCTATACACCATCTTCTTTACTATGTACCACTACACACCATATTCTATACAATGTAACTCTATACACCATATTCTATACTATGTACCACTATACAGCTCTACACCACATTCTATACTATATACTACATTCTATACTATGTACCATTATACACCATATTCTATACTATGTACCTCTATACACAATATTCTATACTATGTACCACTATACACCATATTCTATACTATGTACCACTATACAGCTCTACACCACATTCTATACTATATACCACTATACACCACATTCTCTACTATGTAACACTATACACCATATTCTATACTATGTACCTCTATACACCATTTCTATTCTATGTACCACTATATACCATATTCTATACTATGTACCACTATACAGCTCTACACCACATTCTATACTATATACCTCTATACAACATATTCTATACTATGTACCACAATACAGCTCTACACCATATTCTATACTATGTACATCTATACATCTCTACACCACATTCTATACTATGTACCACTATACAACTCTACACCATATACCACTATGCAACACATTCTATACTATGTACCACTCTACAGCTCTACACCACATTCTATACTATGTACCACTACACACCACATTCTGTACTCTGTACAACTATAGACCATATTCTTTTATTTAGTACCTCTATACACCACATTCTATACTATATACCACTATATACCATATTCTAAACTATGTACCACTATACACAATATTCTATACTATTTACCACTATACAGCTCTACCCCATATTCTATACTATGTACCACTATACTCCACATTCTATACTATGTACCACTTTACACCATATTCTATACTATATAACACTATACACCATATTCTATACTATGTACCACTTTACACCATATTCTATACTATCTACCAATATACACCATATTCTATACAATATACCACTATAAACCATATTCTATACTATGTATCACTATACACCATATTCTATACTACGTTCCACTATACAGCTCTACACCATATTCTATACTATATACCACTACACACCATATTCTTTACTATGTACCACTATACACCATATTCTATACTATGTACCACTATACACCATATTCTATACTATGTACCACTATACACCATATTCTATACTATATACCACTATACACCATATTCTATACAATGTACCACTATACTGCTCTACACCATATTCTATACTATGTATCACAATACACCATATTCTTTACTATGTTCCAAAATACAGCTCTCCACCATATTCTATACTTTATACCTCTATACAGCATATTCTATACTATGTACCACTTTACACCATATTCTATACTAAGTACCTCTATACAGCTCTATACCATATTCTATACTATGTACCTCTATACACCCTATTCTATAATCTGTACCACTGTACATCTCTATACCACATTCTATACTATGTGCCACTGTACACCATTTTCTATACTATGTACCACTATACACCATATTCTATACTATGTTCCATTATACACCATATTCTATAATATGTACCTCTATACACTATATTCTATACTATGTACCACTTTACAGCTCTACACCATATTCTATAATATGTACCATTATACTCCAAATTCTATGCTATGTACCACACTACACAATATTTTCTACTATGTACCACTACACAATATTCTATACTATGTACCACAAAACACCATATGCTATACTATGTACCGCTATACACCATATTCAATACTATGTACCACTACACACCATATTCTATACAATGTAACTATATACAACATATTCTATACTGTGTACCACTATACAGCTCTACACATATTCTATACTATATACCACTATATACCATATTCTATACTATGTACCACTATACAACATATTCTATGGTATGTACCACTATACACCATATTCTATACTATGTACCACTATACTGCTCTACACCACATTCTATACTATACACCACATTCTATACTATGTACCACTATTCACCATATTCTATACTATGTACCACTATACACCATATTCTATACTATGTACCACTATACAGCTCTACACCACATTCTATACTAAATACCACTATACACCATATTCTATACAATGTACAACTATACAGCTCTACACCATATTCTAAACTATGTACCACTATACACCACATTCTATACTATGTACCACTATACAGCTCTACACCATATACCACTTAACACCACATTCTATACTGTGTACCTCTATACAGCTCTACACCACATTCTATACTATGTACCACTATACACCATATTCTCTACTATGTACCACTATACACCATATTCTAGACTATGTTCCTCTATACACCATTTCTATACTATGTACAACTATACACCATATTCTATACTATGTACCACTATACAGCTCTACACCACATTCTATACTATGTACCACTATACACCATAGTCTATACTATGTACCTCTATACACCATATTCTATACTATGTACCATTATGTCGCTCTATACCATATTTTATACTATGTACCTCTATACACCATATTCTATAATCCGTATCACTATACAGCTCTATATCACATTCTATACTATGTACCACTATACACCATATTCTATACTATGTACCACTATACAACATATTCTATACTATGTACCACTATACAGCTCTATACCACATTCTATACTATATACTACTATACACCATATTCTATACTATGTACCACTATACACCATATTCTATACTATATACCACTATACAGCCTTACCCCATATTCTATACTATGTACCACTATACACCACATTCTATAGTATGTACAATACACCATATTCTATACTATGTACCACTATACACTATATTCTATAATATGTACCACTATCCACCAAATTCTATTCTATGTACCAATATACACCATATTCTATACTGTGTACCACTATACACCATGTTCTAAACTATGCACCACTATACACCATATTCTATACTATGTACCACTATACACCATATTCTATTCTATATATCACTATACACCATATTCTATGCTATGTACCACTATACACCATATTCTATACTATGTACCACTATACAGCTCTACACCATATTCTATACTATGTACCACTATACACCATGTTCTATACTATGTACCACTATACACCATATTCTATACAATGTACCAATATACTGCTCTACACCATATTCTATACTATGTATCACAATACACCATATTCTATACTATGTTACAAAATTCAGCTCTCCACCATATTCTATACTATATACCACTATACAGCAAATTTTATACTATGTACCACTTTACACCATATTCTATACTAAGTACCACTGTACAGCTCTATACCGTATTCTATACTATGTACCTCTATACACCCTATTCTATAATCTGTACCACTGTACATCTCTATACCACATTCTATACTATGTGCCACTGTACACCATTTTCTATACTATATACCACTATACACCATATTCTATTCTATATATCACTATACACCATATTCTATGCTATGTACCACTATACACCATATTCTATACTATGTACCACTATACAGCTCTACACCATATTCTATACTATGTACCACTATACACCATGTTCTATACTATGTACCACTATACACCATATTCTATACAATGTACCAATATACAGCTCTACACCATATTCTATACTATGTATCACAATACACCATATTCTATACTATGTTACAAAATTCAGCTCTCCACCATATTCTATACTATATACCACTATACAGCAAATTTTATACTATGTACCACTTTACACCATATTCTATACTAAGTACCACTGTACAGCTCTATACCGTATTCTATACTATGTACCTCTATACACCCTATTCTATAATCTGTACCACTGTACATCTCTATACCACATTCTATACTATGTGCCACTGTACACCATTTTCTATACTATATACCACTATACACCATATTCTATACTATGTACCATTATACACCATATTCTATAATATGTACCTCTATACACTATATTCTATACTATGTACCACTTTACAGCTCTACACCATATTCTATAATATGTACCATTATACACCAAATTCTATGCTATGTACCACACTACACAATATTTTATACTATGTACCACTACACAATATTCTATACTATGTACCACAAAACACCATATTCTATACTATGTACCGCTATACACCATATTCTATACTATGTACCACTACACACCATATTCTATTCAATGTAACTCTATACAACATATTCTATACTATGTACCACTATACAGCTCTACACATATTCTATACTATATACCACTATATACCATGTTCTATACTATGTACCACTATACAACATATTCTATACTATATACCACTATACACCATATTCTATGGTATGTACCACTATACACCATATTCTATACTATGTACCACTATACAGCTCTACACCAAATTCTATACTATACACCACATTCTATACTATGTACCACTATACACCATATACTTTACTATGTACCTCTATACACCATATTCTATACTATGTACCACTATACACCATATTCTATACTATATACCACTATACAGCTCTACACCACATTCTATACAAAATACCACTATACACCATATTCTATACAATGTACCACTATACAGCTCTACACCATATTCTAAACAATGTACCAGTGTACATCACGATCTATACTATGTACCACTATACAGCTCTACACCATATACCACTTAACACCACATTCTATATTGTGTACCTCTATACAGCTGTACACCACATTCTATACTATGTACCACTATACACCACATTCTCTACTATGTACCACTACATACCATATTCTATATTTTGTACCTCTATACACCATTTCTATACTATGTATCACTATAAACCATATTCTATACTATTTACCACTATACAGCTCTTCACCACATTCTATACTGTGTACCACTATACACCACATTCTATGCTATGTACCACTATACACCATAGTCTACACTATGTACCTCTATACACCATATTCTATACTATGTACCACTATATCGCTTTATACAATATTTTATACTATGTACCACTATACACCATATTCTATAATCCATATCACTTTACAGCTCTATACCACATTCTATACTATGTACCACTATACACCATATTCTATACTATGTACCACTATACACCATATTCTATACTATGTACCACTATACAGCTCTACACCACATTCTACCTATATATTATTATACACCATATTCTATACTATGTACCACTATACACCACATTCTATAGTATGTACAATACACCATATTCTATACTATGTACCACTATACACTATATTCTATAATATGTACCTCTATCCACCATATTCTATACTATGTACCACTATACAGCTCTACACCATTTTCTATACTATGTATCACAATACAGCATATTCTATACTATGTTCCACTATACATCACTCCACCATATTCTATACTATATACCACTATACAGCATATTCTATACTATGTACCACAATACACCATATTCTATACTAAGTACCACTATACAGCTCTATACCATATTCTATACTATGTACCTCTATACACCATATTCTATAATCCGTATCACTATACAGCTCTATACCACATTCTATACTATGTACCACTATACACCATATTCTATACTATGTACCACTATACAGCTCTACACCACATTCTACCTATATATTACTATACACCATATTCTATACTATGTACCACTATACACCATATTCTATACTATATACCACTATACAGCTCTACCCCATATTCTATACTATGTACCACTATACACCACATTCTATAGTATGTACAATACACCATATTCTATACTATGTACCACTATACACTATATTCTATAATATGTACCACTATCCACCATATTCTATACTATATACCACTATACAGCATATTCTATACTATGTACCACAATACACCATATTCTATACTAAGTACCACTATACAGCTCTATACCATATTCTATACTATGTACCTCTATACACCCTATTCTATAATCTGTACCACTATACATCTCTATACCACATTCTATACTATGTACCACTATAAACCATATTCTATACTATTTACCTCTATACACCATTATCTATACTATATACCACTATACACCATAATCTATACTATTTACCACTATACAGCTCTACACCACATTCTATACTATGTACCACTATAGAGCTCTACAGCACATTCTATACTATGTAGAACTATACAGCTCTACACCATATACCACTATACACCACATTCTATACTATGTACCACTATTCAGCTCTAAACCACATTCTATACTATGTACCACTATACACCACATTCTATACTATGTACCACTATACACCATATTCTATACTATTTACCACTATACACCATATTCTATACTATTTACCACTATACACCACATTCTTCTAGACTGTGTAGCACTATACACCATATTCTATACTATGTACATCTATACACCATATTCTATACTGTGTACCATTATACACCACATTCTATACTATGTACCACTATACAGCTCTACACCACATTCTATACTATGTACCACTAAACACCACATTCTATACTATGTTCGACTCTACAGCTCTACACCACATTCTATACTATGTACCACTATACACCATATTCTATACTATGTACCACTATACACCACATTCTATACTATGTACCACTATACAGCTCTACACCACATTCTATACTATGTACCACTATACAGTTCTACACCATACTCTATACTATGTACCTCTATACACCATATTCTAAAATATGTAACACTATACACCACATTCTATACTATGTTCCACTATACAGCATATTCTATACTATGTACCTCTATACACCATTATCTACACCATATACCACTATACACCACATTCTATACTATGTACCACTATACAGCTCTAAACCACATCCTATACTATGTACCACTATACACCACATTCTATACTATGTACCTCAATTCACCATATTCTATACTATGTACCACAATACACCATATTCTATAGTATGTACCACTGTACACCATATTCTATACTATATACCACTATACAGCTCTACCCCATATTCTATACTATGTACCACTGTACACCATATTCTATACTATGAACCACTATACAGCTCTACACCATATTCTATACTATGTACTACTTAACAGCTCTATTCCACATTCTATACTATGTACTACTATACAGCTCTGTGCCATATTCTATTCTATATACTACTATACACCACATTCTATTCTATGTACCACTATACACCATATTCTATACTATGTACCACTTTACACCACATTCATTACTATGTACCACTATACAGCTCTACACCACATTCTATACTTTGTACCACTATATACCATATTCTATACTATGTACCACTATACACCATAGGCTATACTATGTACCTCTATACACCATATTCTATACTATGTACCACTATATCGCTCTATACCATGTTTTATACTATGTACCTCTATACACCATATTCTATAATCCGTATCACTATACAGCTCTATACCACATTCTATACTATGTACCACTATACACCATATTCTATACTATGTACCACTATACACCATATTCTATACTGTGTACCTCTATACACAATATTCTATACTATTTACCACTATACACCATATTTTATACTATGTACCACTATACAACTCTACACCATATTCTATACTACGTACCACTATATACCATATTCTAAACTATGTAAGACTATACACCACATTCTATACTATTTACCACTATACAGCTCTACACCATATTCTATACTATGTACCACTATACACCATATTCTATACTATTTACCACTATACACCATATTCTATACTATGTACCACTATACACCACATTCTTCTAGACTGTGTAGCACTATACACCATATTCTATACTATGTACATCTATACACCATATTCTATACTGTGTACCATTATACACCACATTCTATACTATGTACCACTATACAGCTCTACATCACATTCTATACTATGTACCACTAAACACCACATTCTATACTGTTCGACTATACAGCTCTACACCACATTCTATTCTATGTACCACTATACACCATATTCTATACTATGTACCACTATACACCACATTCTATACTATGTACCAATATACAGCTCTACACCACATTCTATACTATGTACCACTATAGAGCTCTACACCACATTCTATACTATGTACCACTATACATTTCTACACCATATTCTATACTATGTACCACTATACACCACATTCTATACTATGTACCAATATACAGCTCTACACCACATTCTATACTATGTACCACTATAGAGCTCTACACCACATTCTATACTATGTACCACTATACATTTCTACACCATATTCTATACTATGTACCACTATACACTACATTCTGTACTATGTACCTCTATACAACATATTCTATACTATGTACCTCTATACACCATTATCTATACTATGTACTTCTATACACCATATTCTATACTATGTACCACTATACAGCTCTACACCATATAACACTATACACCACATTCTATACTATGTACCACTATACAGCTCTAAACCACATTCTATACTATGTACCACTATACACCACATTCTATACTATGTACCTCAATTCACCATATTCTATACTATGTACCACAATACACCATATTCTATAGTATGTACCACTGTACACCATATTCTATACTATATACCACTATACAGCTCTACCCCATATTCTATACAATGTACCACTATACACCATATTCTATACTATGAACCACTATACAGCTCTACACCATATTCTATACTATGTACCACTATACAGCTCTGTGCCATATTCTATTCTATATTCTACTATACACAACATTCTATATTATGTACCACTATACACCATATTCTATACTATGTACCACTATACACCACATTCATTATTATGTACCACTATACAGCTCTACACCACATTCTATACTGTGTACCACTATATACCATATTCTATACTATGTACCACTATACACCACATTCTCCTAGACCATGTAGCACTATACACCATATTCTATACTATTTACCTCTATACACCATATTCTATACTATGTACCACTATACATCACATTCTATACTATGTACCATTATACAGCTCTACACCACATTCTATATTATGTACCACTAAACACCACATTCTATACTATGTTCGACTAAACAGCTCTACACCACATTCTATACTATGTACCACTATAGAGCTCTACACCACATTCTATACTATGTACCACTATACATTTCTACACCATATTCTATACTATGTACCACTATACACCACATTCTATACTATGTACCTCTATACAACATATTCTATACTATGTACCTCTATACACCATTATCTATACTATGTACCTCTATACACCATATTCTATACTATGTACCACTATACAGCTCTACACCATATACCACTATACACCACATTCTATACTATGTACCACTATACAGCTCTAAACCACATTCTATACTATGTACCACTATACACCACATTCTATACTATGTACCTCAATTCACCATATTCTATACTATGTACCACTGTACACCATATTCTATACTATATACCACTATACAGCTCTACCCCATATTCTATACAATCTACCACTATACACCATATTCTATACTATGTACCACTATACAACACATTCATTAATATGTACCACTATACAGCTCTACACCACATTCTATACTGTGTCCCACTATATACCATATTCTATACTATGTACCACTATACACCACATTCTCCTAGATCATGTAGCACTATACACCATATTCTATACTATTTACCTCTATACACCATATTCTATACTATGTACCTCTATACACCATATTCTATAATCCGTATCACTATACAGCTCTATACCACATTCTATACTCTGTACCACTATACACCATATTCTATACTATGTACCACTATACACCATATTCTATACTATGTACCACTATACAGCTCTACACCACTTTCTACCTATATATTACTATACACCATATTCTATACTATGTACCACTATACACCATATTCTATTCTATATAACACTATACAGCTCTACCCCATATTCTATACTATGTACCACTTTACACCACATTCTATAGTATGTACAATACACCATATTCTATACTATGTACCACTATACACTATATTCTATAATATGTACCACTATTCACCATATTCTATACTGTTTACCAATATACACCATATTCTATACTATGTACCACTATACACCATGTTCTATACTATGCACCACTATACACCATATTCTATACTATGTACCACTATACACCATATTCTATACTATATATCACTATACACCATATTCTATGCTATGTACCACTATACACCATATTCTATACTATGTAAAACTATACAGCTCTACACCATATTCTATACTATGTACCATTATACACCATGTTCTATACTATGTACCACTATACACCATATTCTATACTATGTACCACTATACACCATGTTCTATACTATGTACCACTATACACCATATTCTATACAATGTAACACTATACATAATATTCTATACTATGTACCACTTTACTGCTCTACACCATATTCTTTACTATGTACCATTATACACCATATTCTATACTATATACCACTATACACAACATTCTATACTATGTACCACTATACTCCATAATCTATACTATGTACCACTTTAAACCAAATTCTATACTATGTACCACAATGCACCGTATTCTATGCTATGTACCACTATACAGCATATTCTATACTATGTAATACACCATATTCTATACTGTGTACCACTATGCACCATGTTCTATACTATGTACCACTATACACCATACTATGTACCACTATACACCATATTCTATACTATGTACCTCTATACATCATATTCTATACTATGTACCATGATACACCATATTCTATACTATGTACCACTATACACCATATTCTATACTATATACCACTATATAGCTCTACACCATATTCTATACTATGTACCACTATACACCACATTCTCTACTATGTACCACTATACGCCATATTCTAAACTATGTACCTCTATACACCATTTCTATACTATGTACCACATTACACCATATTCTATACTATGTACAACTATACAGCTCTACACCACATTCTATACTATATACCTCTATACAACATATTCTATACTATGTACCACAATACAGCTCTACACCATATTATATACTATGTACAACTATACAGCTCTACACCACATTCTATACTATGTACCACTATACAGCTCTACACCATATTCTATACTATGTACCACTATACACCACATTCATTACTATGTACCACTATACAGCTCTACACCACATTCTATACTATGTACCACTATATACCATATTCTATACTATGTACCACTGTACACCATAGTCTATACTATGTACCTCTATACACCATATTCTATAATCCGTATCAGTATACAGCTCTATACCACATTCTATACTATGTACCACTATACATCATATTCTATACTATGTACTACTATACACCATATTCTATACTATGTACCACTATACAGCTCTACACCACATTATACCTATATATTACTATACACCATATTCTATACTATGTACCACTATACACCATATTCTATATTATATACCACTATACAGCTCTACCCCATATTCTATACTATGTACCACTATACACCACATTCTATAGTATGTACAATACACCATATTCTATACTATCTACCACTATACACTATATTCTATAATATGTACCACTATCCACCATATTCTATACTATCTACCAAGATACACCATATTCTATACTATGTACCACTATACACCATATTCTATACTATGTACCACTATACACCATATTCTATACTATGTACCAATATTCACCATATTCTATACAATGTACCACTATATAGCTCTACACCATATTCTATACTAAGTACCACTATACACCACATTCTATACTATGTACCTCTATACAGCTCTACACCACATTCTATACTTTGTACCTCTATACAGCTCTACACCACCTTCTATACTATGTACCACTATACACCACATTCTCTACTATGTACCACTATACACCATATTCTAAACTATGTACCTCTATACACCATTTCTATACTATGTACCACATTACACCATATTCTATACTATGTACAACTATACAGCTCTACACCACATTCTATACTATATACCTCTATATAACATATTCTATACTATGTACCACAATACAGCTCTACACCATATGATATACTATGTACAGCTATACAGCTCTACACCACATTCTATACTATGTACCACTATACAGCTCTACACCACATTCTATACTATGTACCACTACACACCACATTCTGTACTATGTACCACTATAGACCATATTCTTTATTTAGTACCTCTATACAACATATTCTATGCTATGTACCACTATAAACCATATTCTATACTATTTACCACTATACAGCTCTACACCACATTCTATACTATATACCACTATACACCATATTCTAAACTATGTACCACTTAACACGATATTCTATACTATTTACCACTATACAGCTCTACCCCATATTCTATACTATGGACCACTATACACCACATTCTATACTATGTAACACTATACACCATATTCTATACTATATACCACTATACACCATATTCTATACTATGTACCACTTTACACCATATTCTATACTATGTACCACTATACACCATATTCTATACAATATACCACTATACACAATATTCTATACTATATATCTCTATACACCATATTCTATACTATGTTCCACTAT
Source organism: Taudactylus pleione (assembly GCA_031769625.1). NCBI lineage: Eukaryota > Metazoa > Chordata > Amphibia > Anura > Myobatrachidae > Taudactylus > Taudactylus pleione. The sequence goes on along the minus strand of JAUIMM010003264.1, from coordinate 20,855 downwards.
ACAGCTCTACACCATATTCTATACTATGTACCACATTCTATACTATGTACCACTATACAGCTCTAAACCATATTCTATACTATGTACCACTATACACCATATTCTATACTATATACCACTATACACCATTTTCTATACAATGTACCACTATACAGCTCTACACCATTTTCTATACTATGTATCACAATACACCATATTCTATACTATGTTCCACTATACATCACTCCACCATATTCTATACTATATACCACTATACAGCATATTCTATACTATGTACCACAATACATCATATTCTATACTAAGTACCACTATACAGCTCTATACCATATTCTATACTATGTAACTCTATACACCCTATTCTATAATCTGTACCACTATACATCTCTATACCACATTCTATACTATGTACCACTATACACCATATTCTATACTATGTACCTCTATACACCATTATCTATACTATGTACCACTATACACCATAATCTATACTATTTACCACTATACAGCTCTACACCACATTCTATACTATGTACCACTATAGAGCTTTACACCACATTCTATACTATGTAGAACTATACAGCTCTACACCATATACCACTATACACCACATTCTATACTATGTACCACTATTCAGCTCTAAACCACATTCTATACTATGTACCACTATACACCACATTCTATACTATGTACCACTATACACCATATTCTATACTGTGTACCTCTATACACAATATTCTATACTATTTACCACTATACACCATATTTTATACTATGTACCACTATACAACTCTACACCATATTCTATACTATGTACCACTATATACCATATTCTAAACTATGTAAGACTATACACCACATTCTATACTATTTACCACTATACAGCTCTACACCATATTCTATACTATGTACCACTATACACAATATTCTATACTATATACCACTATACACTACATTCTATACTATGTAACACTATACAGCTCTACAACACAATCTATTCTATACACCACATTCTATACTATGTACCACTATACACCATATTCTATACTATGTACCTCTATACACCTTATTCTATACTATGTACCACTATACACCATATTCTATACTATGTACCAATATTCACCATATTCTATACAATGTACCACTATATAGTTCTACACCATATTCTATACTAAGTACCACTATACACCACATTCTATACTATGTACCTCTATACAGCTCTACACCACATTCTATACTTTGTACCTCTATACAGCTCTACACCACCTTCTATAATATGTACCACTATACACCACATTCTCTACTATGTACCACTATACACCATATTCTAAACTATGTACCTCTATACACCATTTCTATACTATGTACCACATTACACCATATTCTATACTATGTACAACTATACAGCTCTACACCACATTCTATACTATATACCTCTATACAACATATTCTATACTATGTACCACAATACAGCTCTACACCATATGATATACTATGTACAGCTATACAGCTCTACACCACATTCTATACTATGTACCACTATACAGCTCTACACCACATTCTATACTATGTACCACTACACACCACATTCTGTACTATGTACCACTATAGACCATATTCTTTATTTAGTACCTCTATACAACATATTCTATGCTATGTACCACTATAAACCATATTCTATACTATTTACCACTATACAGCTCTACACCACATTCTATACTATATACCACTATACACCATATTCTAAACTATGTACCACTTAACACGATATTCTATACTATTTACCACTATACAGCTCTACCCCATATTCTATACTATGGACCACTATACACCACTTTCTTAACTATGTAACACTATACACCATATTCTATACTATATACCACTATACACCATATTCTATACTATGTACCACTTTACACCATATTCTATACTATGTACCACTATACACCATATTCTATACAATATACCACTATACACAATATTCTATACTATATATCTCTATACACCATATTCTATACTATGTTCCACTATACAGCTCTACACCATATTCTATACTATGTACCACATTCTATACTATGTACCACTATACAGCTCTAAACCATATTCTATACTATGTACCACTATACACCATATTCTATACTATATACCACTATACACCATTTTCTATACAATGTACCACTATACAGCTCTACACCATTTTCTATACTATGTATCACAATACACCATATTCTATACTATGTTCCACTATACATCACTCCACCATATTCTATACTATATACCACTATACAGCATATTCTATACTATGTACCACAATACATCATATTCTATACTAAGTACCACTATACAGCTCTATACCATATTCTATACTATGTAACTCTATACACCCTATTCTATAATCTGTACCACTATACATCTCTATACCACATTCTATACTATGTACCACTATACACCATATTCTATACTATGTACCTCTATACACCATTATCTATACTATGTACCACTATACACCATAATCTATACTATTTACCACTATAAAGCTCTACACCACATTCTATACTATGTACCACTATAGAGCTTTACACCACATTCTATACTATGTAGAACTATACAGCTCTACACCATATACCACTATACACCACATTCTATACTATGTACCACTATTCAGCTCTAAACCACATTCTATACTATGTACCACTATACACCACATTCTATACTATGTACCACTATACACCATATTCTATACTGTGTACCTCTATACACAATATTCTATACTATTTACCACTATACACCATATTTTATACTATGTACCACTATACAACTCTACACCATATTCTATACTACGTACCACTATATACCATATTCTAAACTATGTAAGACTATACACCACATTCTATACTATTTACCACTATACAGCTCTACACCATATTCTATACTATGTACCACTATACACCATATTCTATACTATTTACCACTATACACCATATTCTATACTATGTACCACTATACACCACATTCTTCTAGACTGTGTAGAACTATACACCATATTCTATACTATGTACATCTATACACCATATTCTATACTGTGTACCATTATACACCACATTCTATACTATGTACCACTATACAGCTCTACATCACATTCTATACTATGTACCACTAAACACCACATTCTATACTGTTCGACTATACAGCTCTACACCACATTCTATTCTATGTACCACTATACACCATATTCTATACTATGTACCACTATACACCACATTCTATACTATGTACCAATATACAGCTCTACACCACATTCTATACTATGTACCACTATAGAGCTCTACACCACATTCTATACTATGTACCACTATACATTTCTACACCATATTCTATACTATGTACCACTATACACCACATTCTATACTATGTACCAATATACAGCTCTACACCACATTCTATACTATGTACCACTATAGAGCTCTACACCACATTCTATACTATGTACCACTATACATTTCTACACCATATTCTATACTATGTACCACTATACACCACATTCTGTACTATGTACCTCTATACAACATATTCTATACTATGTACCTCTATACACCATATTCTATACTATGTACCACTATACAGCTCTACACCATATAACACTATACACCTCATTCTATACTATGTACCACTATACAGCTCTAAACCACATTCTATACTATGTACCACTATACACCACATTCTATACTATGTACCTCAATTCACCATATTCTATACTATGTACCACAATACACCATATTCTATAGTATGTACCACTGTACACCATATTCTATACTATATACCACTATACAGCTCTACCCCATATTCTATGCAATGTACCTCTATACACCATATTCTATACTATGAACCACTATACAGCTCTACACCATATTCTATACTATGTACCACTATACAGCTCTGTGCCATATTCTATTCTATAATCTACTATACACCACATTCTATACTATGTACCACTATACACCATATTCTATACTATGTACCACTATACACCACATTCATTATTATGTACCACTATACAGCTCTACACCACATTCTATACTGTGTACCACTATATACCATATTCTATACTATGTACCACTATACACCACATTCTCCTAGACCATGTAGCACTATACACCATATTCTATACTATTTACCTCTATACACCATATTCTATACTATGTACCACTATACACCACATTCTATACTATGTACCATTATACAGCTCTACACCACATTCTATATTATGTACCACTAAACACCACATTCTATACTATGTTCGACTAAACAGCTCTACACCACATTCTATACTATGTACCACTATAGAGCTCTACACCACATTCTATACTATGTACCACTATACATTTCTACACCATATTCTATACTATGTACCACTATACACCACATTCTATACTATGTACCTCTATACAACATATTCTATACTATGTACCTCTATACACCATTATCTATACTATGTACCACTATACAGCTCTACACCATATACCACTATACACCACATTCTATACTATGTACCACTATACAGCTCTAAACCACATTCTATACTATGTACCACTATACACCATATTCTATACTATGAACCTCAATTCACCATATGTACCTCAATTCACCATATTCTATACTATGTACCACTGTACACAATATTCTATACTATATACCACTATACAGCTCTACCCCATATTCTATACAATGTACCACTATACACCATATTCTATACTATGAACCACTATACAGCTCTACACCATATTCAATACTATGTAACACTATACAGCTCTGTGCCATATTCTATTCTATATTCTATTATACACCACATGCTATACTATGTACCACTATACACCATATTCTATACTATGTACCACTATACACCACATTCATTAATATGTACCACTATACAGCTCTACACCACATTCTATACTGTGTCCCACTATATACCATATTCTATACTATGTACCACTATACACCACATTCTCCTAGACCATGTAGCACTATACACCATATTCTATACTATTTACCTCTATACACCATATTCTATACTATGTAGCACTATACACCACATTCTATACTATGTACCACTATACAGCTCTACACCACATTCTATACTATGTACCACTGTACACCATATTCTATACTATGTACCTCAATACACCATGTTCTATACTATGTACCACTATACACCATATTCTATACTATGTACCACAATACACCATATTCTATGCTATGTACCACTATACACCATATTCTATACTATGTACAACTATACACCATATTATATACTATGAACCTCTAAACACCATATTCTATACTATGTACCACTATACACCATATTCTAATATATGTACCACTATACACCACATTCTATACTATGTTCCACTATACAACATATTCTATACTATGTACCTCTATACACCATTATTTATACTATGTACCACTATACACCATATTCTATAGTATGTACTACTGTACACCATATTCTATACTATATACCACTATACAGCTCTACCCCATATTCTATACTATGTAACACTATACAACATATTCTATACTATGAACCACTATACAGCTCTACACCATATTCTATACTATGTACTACTTAACAGCTCTATTCCACATTCTATACTATGTACCACTATACAGCTCTGTGCCATATTCTATTCTATATACTACTATACACCACATTCTATACTATGTACCACTATACACCATATTCTATACTATGTACCACTATACACGACATTCATTACTATGTACCACTATACAGCTCTACACCATATTCTATACTATGTACCACTATATACCATATTCTATACTATGTACCACTATACACCATAGTCTATACTATGTACCTCTATACACCATATTCTATACTATGTACCACTATATCGCTCTATACCATATTTTATACTATGTACCTCTATACACCATATTCTATAATCCGTATCACTATACAGCTCTATACCACATTCTATACTATGTACCACTATACACCATATTCTATACTATGTACCACTATACACCATATTCTATACTATGTACCACTATACAGCTCTACACCACATTCTACCTATATATTACTATACACCATATTCTATACTTTGTACCACTAAACACCATATTCTATACTATATAACACTATACAGCTCTACCCCATATTCTATACTATGTACCACTATACACCACATTCTATAGTATGTACAATACACCATATTCTATACTATGTACCACTATACACTATATTCTATAATATGTACCACTATCCACCATATTCTATACTATGTACCAATATACACCATATTCTATACTATGTACCACTATACACCATGTTCTATACTATGCACCACTATACACCATATTCTATACTATGTACCACTATACACCATATTCTATACTATATATCACTATACACCATATTCTATGCTATGTACCACTATACACCATATTCTATACTATGTAAAACTATACAGCTCTACACCATATTCTATACTATGTACCATTATACACCATGTTCTATACTATGTACCACTATACACCATATTCTATACTATGTACCACTATACACCATGTTCTATACTATGTACCACTATACACCATATTCTATACAATGTAACACTATACACAATATTCTATACTATGTACCACTTTACTGCTCTACACCATATTCTTTACTATGTACCATTATACACCATATTCTATACTATATACCACTATACACAACATTCTATACTATGTACCACTATACTCCATAATCTATACTATGTACCACTTTAAACCAAATTCTATACTATGTACCACAATGCACCGTATTCTATACTATGTACCACTATACAGCATATTCTATACTATGTAATACACCATATTCTATACTGTGTACCACTATGCACCATGTTCTATACTATGTACCACTATACACCATACAATGTACCACTATACACCATATTCTATACTATGTACCTCTATACATCATATTCTATACTATGTACCATGATACACCATATTCTATACTATGTACCACTATACACCATATTCTATACTATATACCACTATATAGCTCTACACCATATTCTATACTATGTACCACTATACACCACATTCTATACTATGTACCACTATACAGCTCTACACCACAATCTATACTATACACCACATTCTATACTATGTACCACTATACACCATATTCTATACTTTGTACCTCTATACACAATATTCTATACTATGTACCACTATACACCATATTCTATACTATGTACCACTATATAGCTCTACACCATATTCTATACTATGTACCACTATACACCACATTCTATACTATGTACCTCTATACAGCTCTACACCACATTCTATACTTTGTACCTCTATACAGCTCTACACCACATTCTATACTATGTACCACTATACACCACATTCTCTACTATGTACCACTATACACCATATTCTAAACTATGTACCTCTATACACCATTTCTATACTATGTACCACATAACACCATATTCTATACTATGTACAACTATACAGCTCTACACCACATTCTATACTATATACCTCTATACAACATATTCTATACTATGTACCACAATACAGCTCTACACCATATTATATACTATGTAGAACTATACAGCTCTATACCACATTCTATATTATGTACCACTATACAGCTCTACACCATATTCTATACTATGTACCACTATACACCACATTCATTACTATGTACCACTATACAGCTCTACACCATATTCTATACTATGTACCACTATATACCATATTCTATACTATGTACCACTATACACCATAGTCTATACTATGTACCTCTATACACCATATTCTATACTATGTACCACTATATCGCTCTATACCATATTTTATACTATGTACCTCTATACACCATATTCTATAATCCGTATCACTGTACAGCTCTATACCACATTCTATACTATGTACCACTATACACCATATTCTATACTATGTACCACTATACACCATATTCTATACTATGTACCACTATACAGCTCTACACCACATTCTACCTATATATTACTATACACCATATTCTATACTATGTACCACTATACACCATATTCTATACTATATACCACTATACAGCTCTACCCCATATTCTATACTATGTACCACTATACACCACATTCTATAGTCTGTACAATACACCATATTCTATACTATGTACCACTATACACTATATTCTATAATATGTACCACTATCCACCATATTCTATACTATGTACCAAGATACACCATATTCTATACTATGTACCACTATACACCATGTTCTATACTATGCACCACTATACACCATATTCTATACTATGTACCACTATACACCATATTCTATACTATATATCACTATACACCATATTCTATGCTATGTACCACTATACACCATATTCTATACTATGTACCACTATACAGCTCTACACCATATTCTATACTATGTACCACTATACACCATGTTCTATACTATATACCACTATACACAACATTCTATACTATGTAACACTATACTCCATAATCTATACTATGTACCACTATAAACCATATTCTATACTATGTACCACAATGCACCGTATTCTATACTATGTACCACTATACAGCATATTCTATACTATATAATACACCATATTCTATACTGTGTACCACTATGCACCATGTTCTATACTATGTACCACTATACACCATGATATGTACCACTATACACAATATTCTATACTATGTACCTCTATACACCATATTCTATACTATGTACCATGATACACCATATTCTATACTATGTACCACTATACACAATATTCTATACTATATACCACTATACACTACATTCTATATTATGTAACACTATACAGCTCTACAACACAATCTATACTATACACCACATTCTATACTATGTACCACTATACACCATATTCTATACTATGTACCTCTATACACCATATTCTATACTATGTACCACTATACACCATATTCTATACTATGTACCAATATTCACCATATTCTATACAATGTACCACTATATAGCTCTACACCATATTCTATACTATGTACCACTATACACCACATTCTATACTATGTACCTCTATACAGCTCTACACCACATTCTATACTATGTACCACTATACACCACATTCTCTACTATGTACCACTATACACCATATTCTAAACTATGTACCTCTATACACCATTTCTATACTATATACCACATTACACCATATTCTATACTATGTACAACTATACAGCTCTACACCACATTCTATACTATATACCTCTATACAACATATTCTATACTATGTACCACAATACAGCTCTACACCATATGATATACTATGTACAACTATACAGCTCTACACCACATTCTATACTATGTACCACTATACAGCTCAACACCACATTCTATACTATGTACCACTACACACCACATTCTGTACTATGTACCACTATAGACCATATTCTTTATTTAGTACCTCTATACAACATATTCTATGCTATGTACCACTATAAACCATATTCTATACTATTTACCACTATACAGCTCTACACCACATTCTATACTATATACCACTATACACCATATTCTAAACTATGTACCACTTAACACGATATTCTATACTATTTACCACTATACACCTCTACCCCATATTCTATACTATGGACCACTATACACCACATTCTATACTATGTACCACTATACACCATATTCTATACTATATACCACTATACACCATATTCTATACTATGTACCACTTTACACCATATTCTATACTATGTACCACTATACACCATATTCTATACAATATACCACTATACACAATATTCTATACTATATATCACTATACACCATATTCTATACTATGTTCCACTATACAGCTCTACACCATATTCTATACTATGTACCACATTCTATACTATGTACCTCTATACAGCTCTAAACCATATTCTATACTATGTACCACTATACACCATATTCTATACTATATACCACTATACACCATTTTCTATACAATGTACCACTATACAGCTCTACACCATTTTCTATACTATGTATCACAATACACCATATTCTATACTATGTTCCACTATACATCACTCCACCATATTCTATACTATATACCACTATACAGCATATTCTATACTATGTACCACAATACATCATATTCTATACTAAGTACCACTATACAGCTCTATACCATATTCTATACTATGTAACTCTATACACCCTATTCTATAATCTGTACCACTATACATCTCTATACCACATTCTATACTATGTACCACTATACACCATATTCTATACTATGTTTCTCTATACACCATTATCTATACTATGTACCACTATACACCATAATCTATACTATTTATCTCTATACAGCTCTACACCACATTCTATACTATGTACCACTATAGAGCTTTACACCACATTCTATACTATGTAGAACTATACAGCTCTACACCATATACCACTATACACCACATTCTATGCTATGTACCACTATTCAGCTCTAAACCACATTCTATACTATGTACCACTATACACCACATTCTATACAAAGTACCACTATACACCATATTCTATACTGTGTACCTCTATACACAATATTCTATACTATTTACCACTATACACCATATTTTATACTATGTACCACTATACATCTCTACACCATATTCTATACTACGTACCACTATATACCATATTCTAAACTATGTAAGACTATACAACACATTCTATACTATTTACCACTATACAGCTCTACACCATATTCTATACTATGTACCACTATACACCATATTCTATACTATTTACCACTATACACCATATTCTATACTATGTACCACTATACACCACATTCTTCTAGACTGTGTAGCACTATACACCATATTCTATACTATTTACATCTATACACCATATTCTATACTGTGTACCATTATACACCACATTCTATACTATGTACCACTATACAGCTCTACACCACATTCTATACTATGTTCCACTAAACACCACATTCTATACTATGTTCGACTATACAGCTCTACACCACATTCTATTCTATGTACCACTATACACCATATTCTATACTATGTACCACTAAACACCACATTCTATACTATGTACCACTATACACCACATTCTATACTATGTACCACTGTACAGCTCTACACCACATTCTATACTATGTACCACTATACAGCTCTACACCACATTCTATACTATGTACCGCTATAGAGCTCCACACCACATTCTATGCTATGTACCACTATACAGTTCTAAACACTATATTCTATACTATTTACCACTATATACCATATTCTAAAATATGTAACACTATACACCACATTCTATACTGTGTACCACTATACACCATATTCTATACAATGTACCTCTATACACCTTTATCTATACTATGTACCACTATACAGCTCTACACCATATACCACTATACACCAAATTCTATACTATGTACCACTATACAGCTCTAAACCACATTCTATACTGTGTACCACTATACACCACATTCTATACTATGTACCACTATACACCATATTCTATACTATGTACCTCTATACACCAAATTCTATACTGTGTACCATTATACACCACATTCTATACTATGTACCAATATACAGCTCTACACCACATTCTATACTATGTACCACTATAGAGCTCTACACCACATTCTATACTATGTACCACTATACAGTTCTACACCATATTCTATACTATGTACCACTATATACCATATTCTAAAATATGTAACACTATACACCACATTCTATACTATGTACCACTATACAACATATTCTATACTATGTACCTCTATACACCAATATCTATACTATGTAAAACTATTCACCATATTCTATACTATGTACCACTATACAGCTCTACACCATATACCACTATACACCACATTCTATACTATGTACCACTATACAGCTCTAAACCACATTCTATACTATGTACCACTATACACCACATTCTATACTATGTACCACTATACACCATATTCTATACTATGTACCTCTATACACAATTTTCTATACTATTTACCTCAGTACACCATATTTTATACTTTGTACCACTATACAGCTCTACACCATATTCTATACTATGTACCACTATATACCATATTCTAAACTATGTAACACTATACACCACATTCTATACTATTTACACTATACAGCTCTACACCACATTCTTTACTATGTACCACTGTACACCATATTCTATACTATGTACCTCAATTCACCATATTCTAAACTATGTACCACAATACACCATATTCTATAGTATGTACCACTGTACACCATATTCTATACTATATACCACTATACAGCTCTACCCCATATTCTATACTATGTACCACTATACACCATATTCTATACTATGAACCACTATACAGCTCTACACAATATTCTATACTATATATTACTATACACCATATTCTATTCTATGTACCACTATACACCTCTACACCATATTCTATTCTATCTACCACTTAACAGCTCTCTACCACATTCTATACTATGTACCACTATACAGCTCTGTGCCATATTCTATTCTATATACTACTATACACCACTTTCTATACTATGTACCACTATACACCACATTCTATACTATGTACCACTATACAGCTCTACACCACATTCTATACTATGTACCACTATACAGCTCTACACCATATTCTATACTATGTACCACTATACTGTTCTACAACACATTCTATACTATGTACCACTATACACTATATTCTATACTATGTACCACTATACACCACATTCTCCACGACTATGTAGCACTATACACCATATTCTATACTATGTACCACTATATACCACATTCTAAAATATGTAACACTATACACCACATTCTATACTATGTAACACTATACAACATATTCTATACTGTGTACCTCTATACACCATTATTTATACTATGTACCACTATACACCATATTCTATACTATGTACCACTGTACAGCTCTACACCATATACAACTATACACCACATTCTATACTATGTACCACTATACAGCTCTAAACCACATTCTATAATATGTACCACTATACACCACATTCTATACTATGTACCACTATACACAAATTTCTATACTATGTACCACTATATACCATATTCTAAACTATGTAACATTATACACCACATTCTATACTATGTAACACTATACAGCTCTACACCACATTCTATACTATATACCTCAATTCACAATATTCTGTACTATGTACCACTTTACACCATATTCTATACTATGTACCTCTATACACCATTATATACTTTATGTACCACTATACTCCATATTCTAAACTATGTACCAATATACAGCTCTAAACCATAAACCACTATACATCACATTCTATACTATGTACCACTATACAGCTCTACACCACATTCTATACTATGTTCGACTATACAGCTCTACACCACATTCTATACTATGTACCACTATAGAGCTCTACACCACATTCTATACTATGTACCACTATATAGCTCTACACCATATTCTATACTATGTACCACTATATACCATATTCTAAACTATGAAAGACTATGCACCACAATCTATACTATGTACCACTATACAGCTCTACACAACATTCTATACTATGGACCACTGTACACCACATTCTATACTATGTACCTCAATACACCATATTCTATACTATGTACCACTATTCACCATATTCTGTACTATGTACCACTATACAGCTCTACACCATATTATATACTATGTACCACTAAACAGTTCTACACCACATTCTATACTATGTACCGCTATACACCATATTCTATACTATGTACCACTATACACCACATTCTCCTAGACTATGTAGCACTATACACCATTTTCAATACTATGTACCTCTATACACCATATTCTATTCTATGTACCACTATACACCACATTCTATACTATGTACCACTATACAGCTCTACACCACATTCTATACTATGTACCACTATACAGCTCTACACCACACTCTATACTATTTACCACTATACACCACATTCTATACTATGTACCACTATACAGCTCTACACCACATTCTATACTATGTACCACTATACTGCTCTACACTACATTCTATACTATGTACCACTATACACCATATTCTATTCTATGTACCATTATACACCACATTCTATACTATTAACCACTATACAGCTCTACACCACATTATATACTATGTACCACTATAGAGCTCTACACCACATTTTTAAACTATGTAGAACTTTACAGTTCTACAATATATTCTATACTATGTACCACTATATACCATATTCTAAAATATGTAACACTATACACCACATTCTATACTGTGTACCACTATACACCATATTCTACACTATGTACCTCTATACACCATTATCTATATTATGTACCTCTATACACCATAATCTAAACTATTTACCACTATACAGCTCTACACCACATTCTATACTATGTACCACTACAGAGCTCTACACCATATTCTATACTATGTAGAACTATACAGCTCTACACCATATACCACTCTACACCACATTCTATACTATGTACCACTATTCAGCTCTAAACCACATTCTATACTATGTACCACTATACACCACATTCTATACAATGTACCACTATACAACATATTCTATACTGTGTACCTCTATACACAATTTTCAATACTATTTACCACTATACACCATATTTTATACTATGTACCACTATACAACTCTACACCATATTCTATACTATGTACCACTATATACCATATTCTAAACTATGTAAGTCTATACACCACATTCTATACTATTTACCACTTTACAGCTCTACACCATATTCTATACTATGTACCACTATACACCATATTCTATACTATTTACCACTATACACCATATTCTATACTATGTACCACTATACACCACATTCTTCTAGACTGTGTAGCACTATACACCATATTCTATACTATGTACATCTATACACCATATTCTAAACCGTGTACCATTATACACCACATTCTATTCTATGTACCACTATACAGCTCTACACCACATTCTATACTATGTACCACTAAACACCACATTCTATACTATGTTCGAATATACAGCTCTACACCACATTCTATACTATGTACCACTATACACCATATTCTATACTATATACCACTATACACCACATTCTATACTATGTACCACTATACAGCTCTACACCACATTCTATACTATGTACCACTATAGAGCTCTACACCACATTCTATACTATGTACCACTATACAGTTCTACACCATATTCTATACTATGTACCACTATACACCATATTCTAAAATATGTAACACTATACACCACATTCTATACTATGTACCACTATACAACATATTCTATACTATGTACCTCTATACACCATTATCTATACTATGTACCACTATACACCATATTCTATACTATGTACCACTATACAGCTCTACACCATATACCACTATACACCACATTCTATACTATGTACCACTATACAGCTCTAAACCACATTCTATACTATGTACCACTATACACCACATTCTATACTATGTACCTCAATTCACCATATTCTATACTATGTACCACAATACACCATATTCTATAGTATGTAACACTGTACGCCATATTCTATACTATATACCACTATACAGCTCTACCCCATATTCTATTTTATGTACCACTATACACCATATTCTATACTATGAACCACTATACAGCTCTATACCATATTCTATACTATATACCACTATACACCATATTCTATTCTATGTACCACTATACACCTCTACACCATATTCTATACTATGTACCACTTAGCAGCTTTATTCCACATTCTATACTATGTACCACTATACAGCTCTGTGCCATATTCTATTCTATATACTACTATACACCACATTCTATACTATGTACCACTATACACCATATTCTATACTATGTACCACTACACACCACATTCTATACTATGTACCACTATACAGCTCTACACCACATTCTATACTATGTACCACTATATACCATATTCTATACTATGTACCACTATACACCACATTCTCCTAGACTATATAGCACTATACACCATATTCTATACTATGTACCACTATACACCACATTCTATACTATGTAACACTAAACACCACATTCTATACTATGTTCGACTATACAGCTCTACACCACATTCTATACTATGTACCACTATACACCATATTCTATACTATTTACCTCTATACACCATATTCTATACTATGTAAAACCCCATATTCTATACTGTGTACCACTATGCACCATGTTCTATACTATGTACCACTATACACCATACAATGTACCACTATACACCATATTCTATACTATGTACCTCTATACACCATATTCTATGCTATGTACCACTATACTCCATATTCTATACTAAATACCACTATACACCATAATTTATACTATGTACCACTATACTCCATATTATATACTATGTACCACAATGCACCGTATTCTATACTATGTACCACTATACAGCATATTCTATACTATGTACCACTATACATCATACTATGTACCACTATACACCATATTCTATACTATGTACCTCTATACACCATATTCTATACTATATACCACGATTCACCATATTCTATACTATGTACCACTATACACCATATTCTATACTATATACCACTATACACCATATTCTATACTATGTACCACAATACACCATATTCTATGCTATGTACCACTATACACCATATTCTATACTATGTACAATTATACACCATATTATATACTATGTACCTCTATACACCATATTCTATACTATGTACAACTATACACCATATTCTATACTATGTACCACAATACAACTCAACACCATATTATATACTATGTACCACTGTACAGCTCTACACCATATTCTATACTATGTACCACTATACACCATATTCTATACTATTTACCACTATACACACTATTCTATGCTATGTACCACTATACACCACATTCTTCTAGACTGTGTAACACTATACACCATATTCTATACTATGTACCTCTATACACCATATTCTATACTGGGTACCTCCATAAACCACATTCTATACTATGTACCACTATACAGCTCTACACCACATTCTATACTATGTACCACTAAACACCACATTCTATACTATGTTCGAATATACAGCTCTACACCACATTCTATGCTATGTACCACTATATACCATATTCTATACTATATTCCACTATACACTACATTCTATACTATGTACCACTATACAGCTCTACACCACATTCTATACTATGTACCGCTATAGAGCTCCACACCACATTCTATACTATGTACCACAATACAGTTCTACACCATATTCTATACTATTTACCACTATATACCATATTCTAAAATATGTAACACTATACACCACATTCTATACTGTGTACCACTATACACCATATTCTAAACTATGTACCTCTATACACCATTATCTATACTATGTACCACTATACAGCTCTACACCATATACCACTATACACCACATTCTATACTATGTACCACTATACACCATATTCTATACTGTGTACCTCTATACACAATTTTATATACTATTTACCACTATACACCATATTTTATACTATGTACCACTATACAATTCTACACCATATTCTATACTATGTACCACTATATACCATATTCTAAACTATGTAACACTATACACCACATTCTATACTATTTACCACTATACAGCTCTACACCATATTCTATACTATGTACCACTATACACCATATTCTATACAATTTACCACCATGCACCATATTCTATACTATGTACCACTATACACCACATTCTTCTAGACTGTGTAGCACTACACACCATATTCTATACTATGTACATGTATACACCATATTCTATACTGTGTACCATTATACACCACATTCTATACTATATACCACTATACAGCTCTACACCACATTCAATACTATGTACCACTAAACACCACATTCTATACTATGTTCGACTATACAGCTCTACACCACATTCTATACTATCTACCACTATACACCATATTCTATACTATGTACCACTATACACCACA
This sequence comes from Taudactylus pleione, assembly GCA_031769625.1. NCBI lineage: Eukaryota > Metazoa > Chordata > Amphibia > Anura > Myobatrachidae > Taudactylus > Taudactylus pleione. The sequence goes on along the minus strand of JAUIMM010003264.1, from coordinate 2,746 downwards.
TTCTATACTATGTACCACTATACAGCTCTACACCACATTCTATACTATGTTCCACTATAGAGCTCTACACCACATTCAATACTATGTACCACTATACAGTTCTACACCATATTCTATACTATGTACCACTATATACCATATTCTAAAATATGTAACACTATACACCACATTCTATACTATGTACCACTATACAGCTCTACACCAAATTCTATACTATGGACCACTGTACACCATATTCTATACTATGTACCTCAATACACCATGTTCTATACTATGTACCACTATACACCATATTCTATACTATGTACCACAATACACCATATTCTATGCTATGAACCACTATACACCATATTCTATACTATGTACAATTATACACCATATTATATACTATGTGCCTCTATACACCATATTCTATACTATGTACAACTATACACCATATTCTATACTATGTACCACTACACACCACATTCTCCTAGACTATGTAGCACTATACACCATATTCTATACTATGTACCTCTATACACCATATTCTATACTATGTACCACTCTACAGCTCTACACTATATACCACTATACACCACATTCTATACTATGTACCACTATACAGCTCTAATCCACATTCTATACTGTGTACCACTATACACCACATTCTATACTGTGTACCTCTATACACAATTTTATATACTATTTACCACTATACACCATATTTTATACTATGTACCACTATACAACTCTACACCATATTCTATACTATGTACCACTATATACCATATTCTAAACTATGTAACACTCTACACCACATTCTATACTATTTACCACTATACAGCTCTACAATATATTCTATACTATGTACCACTATACACCATATTCTATACTATTTACCACTATACACCATATTCTATACTATGTACCACTATACACCACATTCTTCTAGACTGTGTAGCACTATACACCATATTCTATACTATGTACATGTATACACCATATTCTCAACTGTGTTCCATTATACACCACATTCTATACTATGTACCACTATACACCATATTCTACACTATGTACCACTAAACACCACATTCTATACTATGTACAACTATACACCATATTCTATACTATGTACCACTAAACACCACATTCTATACTATGTTCGACTATACAGCTCTACACCACATTCTATACTATGCACCACTATACACCATATTCTATACTATGTACCACTATACACCATTTTCTATACTATTTACCACTATACACCATATTCTATACTATGTACCACTATACACCACATTCTTCTAGACTGTGTAGCACTATACACCATATTCTATACTATGTACATGTATACACCATATTCTATACTGTGTACCATTATACACCACATTCTATACTATGTACCACTATACAGCTCTACACCACATTCTATACTATGTACCACTAAACACCACATTCTATACTATGTTTGACTATACAGCTCTACACCACATTCTATACTATGTACCAATATACACCATATTCTATACTATGTACCACTATACACCACATTGTATACTATGTACCACTATACAGCTCTACACCACATTCTATACTATGTTCCACTATAGAGCTCTACACCACATTCTATACTATGTACCACTATACAGTTCTACACCATATTCTATACTATGTACCACTATATACCATATTCTAAAATATGTAACACTATACACCACATTCTATACTATGTACCACTATACAGCTCTACACCAAATTCTACACAATGGACCACTGTACACCATATTCTATACTATGTAACTCAATACACCATGTTCTATACTATGTACCGCTATACACCATATTCTATACTATGTACCACAATACACCATATTCTATGCTATGAACCACTATACACCATATTCTATACTATGTACAATTATACACCATATTATATACTATGTGCCTCTATACACCATATTCTATACTATGTACAACTATACACCATATTCTATACTATGTACCACAATACAACTCAACACCATATTATATACTATGTACAACTGTACAGCTCTACACCATATTCTATACTATGTACCACTATACAGCTCTACACCATGTTCTATACTATGTACCACTATACACCATATTCTATACTATTTACCACTATACACACTATTCTATGCTATGTACCACTATACACCACATTCTTCTAGACTGTGTAACACTATACAAAATATTCTTTACTATGTACCTCTATACACCATATTCTATACTGGGTACCTCTATCAACAACATTCTATACTATGTACCACTATACAGCTCTACACCACATTCTATACTATGTACCACTAAACACCACTTTCTATACTATGTTCGAATATACAGCTCTACACCACATTCTATGCTATGTACCACTATATACCATATTCTATGCTATGTTCCACTATACACCACATTCTATACTATGTACCACTATACAGCTCTACACCACATTCTATACTATGTACCGCTATAGAGCTCCACACACATTCTATACTATGTACCACTATACTGTTCTACACCATATTCTATACTATTTACCACTATATACCATATTCTAAAATATGTAACACTATACACCACATTCTATACTGTATACCACTATACACGATATTCTAAACTATGTACCTCTATACACCATTATCTATACTATGTACCACTATACAGCTCTACACCATATACCACTATACACCACATTCTATACTATGTACCACTATACAGCTCTAAACCACATTCTTAT
>JAUIMM010003262.1:0-45847 GCA_031769625.1 Taudactylus pleione | reverse complement strand
CACATTTGTGGGTCTTGGTCTTCAACACATCCAGTGAAATTTTGAGCTGTCTGTGTTTTGCTACAAGAGGAGATAACACAAAGTATGCACTTTTGTTATTTCCATTGCTTTCAATGCATTTTGGCCTAAAACGTGCAATTGCAGTTTTCTCTTAAATGCAACATGGGAGAATAACCATTTCACATCACATTTGTGGGTCTTGGTCTTCAACACATCCAGTGAAATTTTGAGCTGTCTGTGTTTGCTACAAGAGGAGATAACACAAAGTATGCGCTTTTGTTGTTTCCATTGCTTTCAATGCATTTTGGCCTAAAACGAGCAATTGCTGTTTTCTCTTAAACGCAACATGGGAGAATAACCATTTCACATCACATTTGTGGGTCTTGGTCTTCAACACATCCAGTGAAATTTTGAGCTGTCTGTGTTTGCTACAAGAGGAGATAACACAAAGTATGCGCTTTTGTGGTTTCCATTGCTTTCAATGCATTTTAGCCTAAAACGAGCAATTGCTGTTTTCTCTTAAACGCAACATGGGAGAAAAACCATTTCACATCACATTTGTGGGTCTTGGTCTTCAACACATCTGGTGAAATTTTGAGCTGTCTGTGTTTGCTACAAGAGGAGATAACACAAAGTATTCGCTTTTGTTGTTTCCATTGCTTTCAATGCATTTTGGCCTAAAACGTGCAATTGCTGTTTTCTCTTAACGCAACATGGGAGAATAACCATTTCACATCACATTTGTGGGTCTTGGTCTTCAACACATCCAGTGAAATTTTGAGCTGTCTGTGTTTGCTACAAGAGGAGATAACACAAAGTATGCGCTTTTGTGGTTTCCATTGCTTTCAATGCATTTTGGCCTAAAACGAGCAATTGCTGTTTTCTCTTAAACGCAACATGGGAGAAAAACCATTTCACATCACATTTGTGGGTCTTGGTCTTCAACACATCTCGTGAAATTTTGAGCTGTCTGTGTTTGCTACAAGAGGAGATAACACAAAGTATGCGCTTTTGTTATTTTCCATTGCTTTCAATGCATTTTGGCCTAAAACGTGCAATTGCAGTTTTCAATTAAACGCAACATGGGAGAATAACCATTTCACATCACATTTGTGGGTCTTGGTCTTCAACACATCCAGTGAAATTTTGAGCTGTCTGTGTTTGCTACAAGAGGAGATAACACAAAGTATGCGCTTTTGTTGTTTCCATTGCTTTCAATGCATTTTGGCCTAAAACGAGCAATTGCTGTTTTCTCTTAAACGCAACATGGGAGAATAACCATTTCACATCACATTTGTGGGTCTTGGTCTTCAACACATCCAGTGAAATTTTGAGCTGTCTGTGTTTGCTACAAGAGGAGATAACACAAAGTATGCGCTTTTGTTGTTTCCATTGCTTTCAATGCATTTTGGCCTAAAACGTGCAATTGCTGTTTTCTCTTAAATGCAACATGGGAGAATAACCATTTCACATCACATTTGTGGGTCTTGGTCTTCAACACATCCAGTGAAATTTTGAGCTGTCTGTGTTTGCTACAAGAGGAGATAACACAATGTATGCGCTTTTTGTTGTTTCCATTGCTTTCAATGCATTTTGGCCTAAAACGAGCAATTGCTGTTTTCTCTTAAACGCAACATGGGAGAATAACCATTTCACATCACATTTGTGGGTCTTGGTCTTCAACACATCCAGTGAAATTTTGAGCTGTCTGTGTTTGCTACAAGAGGAGATAACACAAAGTATGCGCTTTTGTTGTTTCCATTGCTTTCAATGCATTTTGGCTTAAAACGTGCAATTGCTGTTTTCTCTTAAATGCAACATGGGAGAATAACCATTTCACATCACATTTGTGGGTCTTGGTCTTCAACACATCCAGTGAAATTTTGAGCTGTCTGTGTTTGCTACAAGAGGAGATAACACAATGTATGCGCTTTTGTGGTTTCCATTGCTTTCAATGCATTTTGGCATAAAACGAGCAATTGCTGTTTTCTCTTAAACGCAACATGGGAGAATAACCATTTCACATCACATTTGTGGCTCTTGGTCTTCAACACATCTCGTGAAATTTTGAGCTGTCTGTGTTTGCTACAAGAGGAGATAACACAAAGTATGCGCTTTTGTTATTTCCATTGCTTTCAATGCATTTTGGCCTAAAACGAGCAATTGCTGTTTTCTCTTAAACGCAACATGGGAGAATAACCATTTCACATCACATTTGTGGGTCTTGGTCTTCAACACATCCAGTGAAATTTTGAGCTGTCTGTGTTTGCTTCAAGAGGAGATAACACAAAGTATGCGCTTTTGTTGTTTCCATTGCTTTCAATGCATTTTGGCCTAAAACGAGCAATTGCTGTTTTCTCTTAAACGCAACATGGGAGAAAAACCATTTCACATCACATTTGCGGGTCTTGGTCTTCAACACATCCAGTGAAATTTTGAGCTGTCTGTGTTTGCTACAAGAGGAGATAACACAAAGTATGCGCTTTTGTTTTTTTTCCATTGCTTTCAATGCATTTTGGCCTAAAACAAGCAATTGCTGTTTTCTCTTAAACGCAACATGGGAGAAAAACCATTTCACATCACATTTGTGGGTCTTGGTCTTCAACACATCCAGTGAAATTTTGAGCTGTCTGTGTTTGCTACAAGAGGAGATAACACAAAATATGCGCTTTTGTGGTTTCCATTGCTTTCAATGCATTTTGGCCTAAAACGAGCAATTGCTGTTTTCTCTTAAACGCAACATGGGAGAATAACCATTTCACATCACATTTGTGGGTCTTGGTCTTCAACACATCCAGTGAAATTTTGAGCTGTCTGTGTTGCTACAAGAGGAGATAACACAAAGTATGTGCTTTTGTTATTTCCATTGCTTTCAATGCATTTTGGCCTAAAATGTGCAATTGCAGTTTTCTCTTAAACGCAACATGGGAGAATAACCATTTCACATCACATTTGTGGGTCTTGGTCTTCAACACATCCAGTGAAATTTTGAGCTGTCTGTGTTTGCTTCAAGAGGAGATAACACAAAGTATGCGCTTTTGTGGTTTCCATTGCTTTCAATGCATTTTGGCCTAAAACGAGCAATTGCTGTTTTCTCTTAAACGCAACATGGGAGAATAACCATTTCACATCACATTTGTGGGTCTTGGTCTTCAACACATCCAGTGAAATTTTGAGCTGTCTGTGTTTGCTACAAGAGGAGATAACACAAAGTATGCGCTTTTGTGGTTTCCATTGCTTTCAATGCATTTTGGCCTAAAACGAGCAATTGCTGTTTTCTCTTAAACGCAACATGGGAGAAAAACCATTTCACATCACATTTGTGGGTCTTGGTCTTCAACACATCCAGTGAAATTTTGAGCTGTCTGTGTTTGCTACAAGAGGAGATAACACAAAGTATGCGCTTTTGTTATTTCCATTGCTTTCAATGCATTTTGGCCTAAAACGTGCAATTGCAGTTTTCTCTTAAACACAACATGAGAGAAAAACCATTTCACATCACATTTGTGGGTCTTGGTCTTCAACAGATCTGGTGAAATTTTGAGCTGTCTGTGTTTGCTACAAGAGGAGATAACACAAAGTATGCGCTTTTGTGGTTTCCATTGCTTTCAATGCATTTTGGCCTAAAACGAGCAATTGCTGTTTTCTCTTAAACGCAACATGGGAGAATAACCATTTCACATCACATTTGTGGGTCTTGGTCTTCAACACATCCAGTGAAATTTTGAGCTGTCTGTGTTTGCTACAAGAGGAGATAACACAAAGTATGCGCTTTTGTGGTTTCCATTGCTTTCAATGCATTTTGGCCTAAAACGTGCAATTGCTGTTTTCTCTTAAACGCAACATGGGAGAAAAACCATTTCACATCACATTTGTGGGTCTTGGTCTTCAACACATCTCGTGAAATTTTGAGCTGTCTGTGTTTGCTACAAGAGGAGATAACACAAAGTATGCGCTTTTGTTATTTCCATTGCTTTCAATGCATTTTGGCCTAAAACGTGCAATTGCAGTTTTCTCTTAAACGCAACATGGGAGAATAACCATTTCACATCACATTTGTGGGTCTTGGTCTTCAACACATCCAGTGAAATTTTGAGCTGTCTGTGTTTGCTACAAGAGGAGATAACACAAAGTATGCGCTTTTGTTTTTTTTCCATTGCTTTCAATGCATTTTGGCCTAAAACAAGCAATTGCTGTTTTCTCTTAAATGCAACATGGGAGAAAAACCATTTCACATCACATTTGTGGGTCTTGGTCTTCAACACATCCAGTGAAATTTTGAGCTGTCTGTGTTTGCTACAAGAGGAGATAACACAAAATATGCGCTTTTGTGGTTTCCATTGCTTTCAATGCATTTTGGCCTAAAACGAGCAATTGCTGTTTTCTCTTAAACGCAACATGGGAGAATAACCATTTCACATCACATTTGTGGGTCTTGGTCTTCAACACATCCAGTGAAATTTTGAGCTGTCTGTGTTGCTACAAGAGGAGATAACACAAAGTATGTGCTTTTGTTATTTCCATTGCTTTCAATGCATTTTGGCCTAAAACGTGCAATTGCAGTTTTCTCTTAAACGCAACATGGGAGAATAACCATTTCACATCACGTTTGTGGGTCTTGGTCTTCAACACATCCAGTGAAATTTTGAGCTGTCTGTGTTTGCTACAAGAGGAGATAACACAAAGTATGCGCTTTTGTGGTTTCCATTGCTTTCAATGCATTTTGGCCTAAAACGAGCAATTGCTGTTTTCTCTTAAACGCAACATGGGAGAAAAACCATTTCACATCACATTTGTGGGTCTTGGTCTTCAACACATCCAGTGAAATTTTGAGCTGTCTGTGTTTGCTACAAGAGGAGATAACACAAAGTATGCGCTTTTGTTATTTCCATTGCTTTCAATGCATTTTGGCCTAAAACGTGCAATTGCAGTTTTCTCTTAAACACAACATGAGAGAAAAACCATTTCACATCACATTTGTGGGTCTTGGTCTTCAACAGATCTGGTGAAATTTTGAGCTGTCTGTGTTTGCTACAAGAGGAGATAACACAAAGTATGCGCTTTTGTGGTTTCCATTGCTTTCAATGCATTTTGGCCTAAAACGAGCAATTGCTGTTTTCTCTTAAACGCAACATGGGAGAATAACCATTTCACATCACATTTGTGGGTCTTGGTCTTCAACACATCCAGTGAAATTTTGAGCTGTCTGTGTTTGCTACAAGAGGAGATAACACAAAGTATGCGCTTTTGTGGTTTCCATTGCTTTCAATGCATTTTGGCCTAAAACGTGCAATTGCTGTTTTCTCTTAAACGCAACATGGGAGAAAAACCATTTCACATCACATTTGTGGGTCTTGGTCTTCAACACATCTCGTGAAATTTTGAGCTGTCTGTGTTTGCTACAAGAGGAGATAACACAAAGTATGCGCTTTTGTTATTTCCATTGCTTTCAATGCATTTTGGCCTAAAACGTGCAATTGCAGTTTTCTCTTAAACGCAACATGGGAGAATAACCATTTCACATCACATTTGTGGGTCTTGGTCTTCAACACATCCAGTGAAATTTTGAGCTGTCTGTGTTTGCTACAAGAGGAGATAACACAAAGTATGCGCTTTTGTGGTTTCCATTGCTTTCAATGCATTTTGGCCTAAAACGAGCAATTGCTGTTTTCTCTTAAACGCAACATGGGAGAATAACCATTTCACATCACATTTGTGGGTCTTGGTCTTCAACACATCCAGTGAAATTTTGAGCTGTCTGTGTTTGCTACAAGAGGAGATAACACAAAGTATGCGCTATTGTTGTTTCCATTGCTTTCAATGCATTTTGGCCTAAAACGAGCAATTGCTGTTTTCTCTTAAACGCAACATGGGAGAATAACCATTTCACATCACATTTGTGGGTCTTGGTCTTCAACACATCCAGTGAAATTTTGAGCTGTCTGTGTTTGCTACAAGAGGAGATAACACAAAGTACGCGCTTTTGTGGTTTCCATTGCTTTCAATGCATTTTGGCCTAAAACGAGCAATTGCTGTTTTCTCTTAAACGCAACATGGGAGAAAAACCATTTCACATCACATTTGTGGGTCTTGGTCTTCAACACATCTCGTGAAATTTTGAGCTGTCTGTGTTTGCTACAAGAGGAGATAACACAAAGTATGCGCTTTTGTTATTTCCATTGCTTTCAATGCATTTTGGCCTAAAACGTGCAATTGCAGTTTTCTCTTAAACACAACATGAGAGAAAAACCATTTCACATCACATTTGTGGGTCTTGGTCTTCAACAGATCTGGTGAAATTTTGAGCTGTCTGTGTTTGCTACAAGAGGAGATAACACAAAGTATGCGCTTTTGTGGTTTCCATTGCTTTCAATGCATTTTGGCCTAAAACGAGCAATTGCTGTTTTCTCTTAAACGCAACATGGGAGAATAACCATTTCACATCACCTTTGTGGGTCTTGGTCTTCAACACATCCAGTGAAATTTTGAACTGTCTGTGTTTGCTACAAGAGGAGATAACACAAAGTATGCGCTTTTGTGGTTTCCATTGCTTTCAATGCATTTTGGCCTAAAACGAGCAATTGCTGTTTTCTCTTAAACGCAACATGGGAGAATAACCATTTCACATCACATTTGTGGGTCTTGGTCTTCAACACATCTCGTGAAATTTTGAGCTGTCTGTGTTTGCTACAAGAGGAGATAACACAAAGTATGCGCTTTTGTTATTTCCATTGCTTTCAATGCATTTTGGCCTAAAACGTGCAATTGCAGTTTTCTCTTAAACGCAACATGGGAGAATAACCATTTCACATCACATTTGTGGGTCTTGGTCTTCAACACATCCAGTGAAATTTTGAGCTGTCTGTGTTTGCTACAAGAGGAGATAACACAAAGTATGCGCTTTTGTTGTTTCCATTGCTTTCAATGCATTTTGGCCTAAAACGAGCAATTGCTGTTTTCTCTTAAACGCAACATGGGAGAATAACCATTTCACATCACATTTGTGGGTCTTGGTCTTCAACGCATCCAGTGAAATTTTGAGCTGTCTGTGTTTGCTACAAGAGGAGATAACACAAAGTATGCGCTTTTGTTGTTTCCATTGCTTTCAATGCATTTTGGCCTAAAACGTGCAATTGCTGTTTTCTCTTAAATGCAACATGGGAGAATAACCATTTCACATCACATTTGTGGGTCTTGGTCTTCAACACATCCAGTGAAATTTTGAGCTGTCTGTGTTTGCTACAAGAGGAGATAACACAATGTATGCGCTTTTGTTGTTTCCATTGCTTTCAATGCATTTTGGCCTAAAACGAGCAATTGCTGTTTTCTCTTAAACGCAACATGGGAGAATAACCATTTCACATCACATTTGTGGGTCTTGGTCTTCAACACATCCAGTGAAATTTTGAGCTGTCTGTGTTTGCTACAAGAGGAGATAACACAAAGTATGCACTTTTGTTATTTCCATTGCTTTCAATGCATTTTGGCCTAAAACATGCAATTGCAGTTTTCTCTTAAACGCAACATGGGAGAATAACCATTTCACATCACATTTGTGGGTCTTGGTCTTCAACACATCCAGTGAAATTTTGAGCTGTCTGTGTTTGCTACAAGAGGAGATAACACAATGTATGCGCTTTTGTGGTTTCCATTGCTTTCAATGCATTTTGGCATAAAACGAGCAATTGCTGTTTTATCTTAAACGCAACATGGGAGAATAACCATTTCACATCACATTTGTGGCTCTTGGTCTTCAACACATCTCGTGAAATTTTGAGCTGTCTGTGTTTGCTACAAGAGGAGATAACACAAAGTATGCGCTTTTGTTATTTCCATTGCTTTCAATGCATTTTGGCCTAAAACGAGCAATTGCTGTTTTCTCTTAAACGCAACATGGGAGAATAACCATTTCACATCACATTTGTGGGTCTTGGTCTTCAACACATCCAGTGAAATTTTGAGCTGTCTGTGTTTGCTTCAAGAGGAGATAACACAAAGTATGCGCTTTTGTTGTTTCCATTGCTTTCAATGCATTTTGGCCTAAAACGAGCAATTGCTGTTTTCTCTTAAACGCAACATGGGAGAAAAACCATTTCACATCACATTTGCGGGTCTTGGTCTTCAACACATCCAGTGAAATTTTTAGCTGTCTGTGTTTGCTACAAGAGGAGATAACACAAAGTATGCGCTTTTGTTTTTTTTCCATTGCTTTCAATGCATTTTGGCCTAAAACAAGCAATTGCTGTTTTCTCTTAAACGCAACATGGGAGAAAAACCATTTCACATCACATTTGTGGGTCTTGGTCTTCAACACATCCAGTGAAATTTTGAGCTGTCTGTGTTTGCTACAAGAGGAGATAACACAAAATATGCGCTTTTGTGGTTTTCATTGCTTTCAATGCATTTTGGCCTAAAACGAGCAATTGCTGTTTTCTCTTAAACGCAACATGGGAGAATAACCATTTCACATCACATTTGTGGGTCTTGGTCTTCAACACATCCAGTGAAATTTTGAGCTGTCTGTGTTGCTACAAGAGGAGATAACACAAAGTATGTGCTTTTGTTATTTCCATTGCTTTCAATGCATTTTGGCCTAAAACGTGCAATTGCAGTTTTCTCTTAAACGCAACATGGGAGAATAACCATTTCACATCACATTTGTGGGTCTTGGTCTTCAACACATCCAGTGAAATTTTGAGCTGTCTGTGTTTGCTACAAGAGGAGATAACACAAAGTATGCGCTTTTGTGGTTTCCATTGCTTTCAATGCATTTTGGCCTAAAACGAGCAATTGCTGTTTTCTCTTAAACGCAACATGGGAGAATAACCATTTCACATCACATTTGTGGGTCTTGGTCTTCAACACATCCAGTGAAATTTTGAGCTGTCTGTGTTTGCTACAAGAGGAGATAACACAAAGTATGCGCTTTTGTGGTTTCCATTGCTTTCAATGCATTTTGGCCTAAAACGAGCAATTGCTGTTTTCTCTTAAACGCAACATGGGAGAAAAACCATTTCACATCACATTTGTGGGTCTTGGTCTTCAACACATCCAGTGAAATTTTGAGCTGTCTGTGTTTGCTACTAGAGGAGATAACACAAAGTATGCGCTTTTGTTATTTCCATTGCTTTCAATGCATTTTGGCCTAAAACGTGCAATTGCAGTTTTCTCTTAAACACAACATGAGAGAAAAACCATTTCACATCACATTTGTGGGTCTTGGTCTTCAACAGATCTGGTGAAATTTTGAGCTGTCTGTGTTAAAGTATGCGCTTTTGTGGTTTCCATTGCTTTCAATGCATTTTGGCCTAAAACGAGCAATTGCTGTTTTCTCTTAAACGCAACATGGGAGAATAACCATTTCACATCACATTTGTGGGTCTTGGTCTTCAACACATCCAGTGAAATTTTGAGCTGTCTGTGTTTGCTACAAGAGGAGATAACACAAAGTATGCGCTTTTGTGGTTTCCATTGCTTTCAATGCATTTTGGCCTAAAACGTGCAATTGCTGTTTTCTCTTAAACGCAACATGGGAGAAAAACCATTTCACATCACATTTGTGGGTCTTGGTCTTCAACACATCTCGTGAAATTTTGAGCTGTCTGTGTTTGCTACAAGAGGAGATAACACAAAGTATGCGCTTTTGTTATTTCCATTGCTTTCAATGCATTTTGGCCTAAAACGTGCAATTGCAGTTTTCTCTTAAACGCAACATGGGAGAATAACCATTTCACATCACATTTGTGGGTCTTGGTCTTCAACACATCCAGTGAAATTTTGAGCTGTCTGTGTTTGCTACAAGAGGAGATAACACAAAGTATGCGCTTTTGTGGTTTCCATTGCTTTCAATGCATTTTGGCCTAAAACGAGCAATTGCTGTTTTCTCTTAAACGCAACATGGGAGAATAACCATTTCACATCACATTTGTGGGTCTTGGTCTTCAACACATCCAGTGAAATTTTGAGCTGTCTGTGTTTGCTACAAGAGGAGATAACACAAAGTATGCGCTATTGTTGTTTCCATTGCTTTCAATGCATTTTGGCCTAAAACGTGCAATTGCAGTTTTCTCTTAAACACAACATGAGAGAAAAACCATTTCACATCACATTTGTGGGTCTTGGTCTTCAACAGATCTGGTGAAATTTTGAGCTGTCTGTGTTTGCTACAAGAGGAGATAACACAAAGTATGCGCTTTTGTGGTTTCCATTGCTTTCAATGCATTTTGGCCTAAAACGAGCAATTGCTGTTTTCTCTTAAACGCAACATGGGAGAATAACCATTTCACATCACCTTTGTGGGTCTTGGTCTTCAACACATCCAGTGAAATTTTGAGCTGTCTGTGTTTGCTACAAGAGGAGATAACACAAAGTATGCGCTTTTGTGGTTTCCATTGCTTTCAATGCATTTTGGCCTAAAACGAGCAATTGCTGTTTTCTCTTAAACGCAACATGGGAGAATAACCATTTCACATCACATTTGTGGGTCTTGGTCTTCAACACATCTCGTGAAATTTTGAGCTGTCTGTGTTTGCTACAAGAGGAGATAACACAAAGTATGCGCTTTTGTTATTTCCATTGCTTTCAATGCATTTTGGCCTAAAACGTGCAATTGCAGTTTTCTCTTAAACGCAACATGGGAGAATAACCATTTCACATCACATTTGTGGGTCTTGGTCTTCAACACATCCAGTGAAATTTTGAGCTGTCTGTGTTTGCTACAAGAGGAGATAACACAAAGTATGCGCTTTTGTTGTTTCCATTGCTTTCAATGCATTTTGGCCTAAAACGAGCAATTGCTGTTTTCTCTTAAACGCAACATGGGAGAATAACCATTTCACATCACATTTGTGGGTCTTGGTCTTCAACACATCCAGTGAAATTTTGAGCTGTCTGTGTTTGCTACAAGAGGAGATAACACAAAGTATGCGCTTTTGTTGTTTCCATTGCTTTCAATGCATTTTGGCCTAAAACGTGCAATTGCAGTTTTCTCTTAAATGCAACATGGGAGAATAACCATTTCACATCACATTTGTGGGTCTTGGTCTTCAACACATCCAGTGAAATTTTGAGCTGTCTGTGTTTGCTACAAGAGGAGATAACACAATGTATGCGCTTTTGTTGTTTCCATTGCTTTCAATGCATTTTGGCCTAAAACGAGCAATTGCTGTTTTCTCTTAAACGCAACATGGGAGAATAACCATTTCACATCACATTTGTGGGTCTTGGTCTTCAACACATCCAGTGAAATTTTGAGCTGTCTGTGTTTGCTACAAGAGGAGATAACACAAAGTATGCGCTTTTGTTGTTTCCATTGCTTTCAATGCATTTTGGCTTAAAACGTGCAATTGCTGTTTTCTCTTAAATGCAACATGGGAGAATAACCATTTCACATCACATTTGTGGGTCTTGGTCTTCAACACATCCAGTGAAATTTTGAGCTGTCTGTGTTTGCTACAAGAGGAGATAACACAATGTATGCGCTTTTGTGGTTTCCATTGCTTTCAATGCATTTTGGCATAAAACGAGCAATTGCTGTTTTCTCTTAAACGCAACATGGGAGAATAACCATTTCACATCACATTTGTGGCTCTTGGTCTTCAACACATCTCGTGAAATTTTGAGCTGTCTGTGTTTGCTACAAGAGGAGATAACACAAAGTATGCGCTTTTGTTATTTCCATTGCTTTCAATGCATTTTGGCCTAAAACGAGCAATTGCTGTTTTCTCTTAAACGCAACATGGGAGAATAACCATTTCACATCACATTTGTGGGTCTTGGTCTTCAACACATCCAGTGAAATTTTGAGCTGTCTGTGTTTGCTACAAGAGGAGATAACACAAAATATGCGCTTTTGTGGTTTCCATTGCTTTCAATGCATTTTGGCCTAAAACGAGCAATTGCTGTTTTCTCTTAAACGCAACATGGGAGAATAACCATTTCACATCACATTTGTGGGTCTTGGTCTTCAACACATCCAGTGAAATTTTGAGCTGTCTGTGTTGCTACAAGAGGAGATAACACAAAGTATGTGCTTTTGTTATTTCCATTGCTTTCAATGCATTTTGGCCTAAAACGTGCAATTGCAGTTTTCTCTTAAACGCAACATGGGAGAATAACCATTTCACATCACATTTGTGGGTCTTGGTCTTCAACACATCCAGTGAAATTTTGAGCTGTCTGTGTTTGCTTCAAGAGGAGATAACACAAAGTATGCGCTTTTGTGGTTTCCATTGCTTTCAATGCATTTTGGCCTAAAACGAGCAATTGCTGTTTTCTCTTAAACGCAACATGGGAGAATAACCATTTCACATCACATTTGTGGGTCTTGGTCTTCAACACATCCAGTGAAATTTTGAGCTGTCTGTGTTTGCTACAAGAGGAGATAACACAAAGTATGCGCTTTTGTGGTTTCCATTGCTTTCAATGCATTTTGGCCTAAAACGAGCAATTGCTGTTTTCTCTTAAACGCAACATGGGAGAAAAACCATTTCACATCACATTTGTGGGTCTTGGTCTTCAACACATCCAGTGAAATTTTGAGCTGTCTGTGTTTGCTACAAGAGGAGATAACACAAAGTATGCGCTTTTGTTATTTCCATTGCTTTCAATGCATTTTGGCCTAAAACGTGCAATTGCAGTTTTCTCTTAAATGCAACATGGGAGAATAACCATTTCACATCACATTTGTGGGTCTTGGTCTTCAACACATCCAGTGAAATTTTGAGCTGTCTGTGTTTGCTACAAGAGGAGATAACACAATGTATGCGCTTTTGTTGTTTCCATTGCTTTCAATGCATTTTGGCCTAAAACGAGCAATTGCAGTTTTCTCTTAAACGCAACATGGGAGAATAACCATTTCACATCACATTTGTGGGTCTTGGTCTTCAACACATCCAGTGAAATTTTGAGCTGTCTGTGTTTGCTACAAGAGGAGATAACACAAAGTATGCGCTTTTGTTGTTTCCATTGCTTTCAATGCATTTTGGCTTAAAACGTGCAATTGCTGTTTTCTCTTAAATGCAACATGGGAGAATAACCATTTCACATCACATTTGTGGGTCTTGGTCTTCAACACATCCAGTGAAATTTTGAGCTGTCTGTGTTTGCTACAAGAGGAGATAACACAATGTATGCGCTTTTGTGGTTTCCATTGCTTTCAATGCATTTTGGCATAAAACGAGCAATTGCTGTTTTCTCTTAAACGCAACATGGGAGAATAACCATTTCACATCACATTTGTGGCTCTTGGTCTTCAACACATCTCGTGAAATTTTGAGCTGTCTGTGTTTGCTACAAGAGGAGATAACACAAAGTATGCGCTTTTGTTATTTCCATTGCTTTCAATGCATTTTGGCCTAAAACGAGCAATTGCTGTTTTCTCTTAAACGCAACATGGGAGAATAACCATTTCACATCACATTTGTGGGTCTTGGTCTTCAACACATCCAGTGAAATTTTGAGCTGTCTGTGTTTGCTACAAGAGGAGATAACACAAAATATGCGCTTTTGTGGTTTCCATTGCTTTCAATGCATTTTGGCCTAAAACGAGCAATTGCTGTTTTCTCTTAAACGCAACATGGGAGAATAACCATTTCACATCACATTTGTGGGTCTTGGTCTTCAACACATCCAGTGAAATTTTGAGCTGTCTGTGTTGCTACAAGAGGAGATAACACAAAGTATGTGCTTTTGTTATTTCCATTGCTTTCAATGCATTTTGGCCTAAAACGTGCAATTGCAGTTTTCTCTTAAACGCAACATGGGAGAATAACCATTTCACATCACATTTGTGGGTCTTGGTCTTCAACACATCCAGTGAAATTTTGAGCTGTCTGTGTTTGCTTCAAGAGGAGATAACACAAAGTATGCGCTTTTGTGGTTTCCATTGCTTTCAATGCATTTTGGCCTAAAACGAGCAATTGCTGTTTTCTCTTAAACGCAACATGGGAGAATAACCATTTCACATCACATTTGTGGGTCTTGGTCTTCAACACATCCAGTGAAATTTTGAGCTGTCTGTGTTTGCTACAAGAGGAGATAACACAAAGTATGCGCTTTTGTGGTTTCCATTGCTTTCAATGCATTTTGGCCTAAAACGAGCAATTGCTGTTTTCTCTTAAACGCAACATGGGAGAAAAACCATTTCACATCACATTTGTGGGTCTTGGTCTTCAACACATCCAGTGAAATTTTGAGCTGTCTGTGTTTGCTACAAGAGGAGATAACACAAAGTATGCGCTTTTGTTATTTCCATTGCTTTCAATGCATTTTGGCCTAAAACGTGCAATTGCAGTTTTCTCTTAAACACAACATGAGAGAAAAACCATTTCACATCACATTTGTGGGTCTTGGTCTTCAACAGATCTGGTGAAATTTTGAGCTGTCTGTGTTTGCTACAAGAGGAGATAACACAAAGTATGCGCTTTTGTGGTTTCCATTGCTTTCAATGCATTTTGGCCTAAAACGAGCAATTGCTGTTTTCTCTTAAACGCAACATGGGAGAATAACCATTTCACATCACATTTGTGGGTCTTGGTCTTCAACACATCCAGTGAAATTTTGAGCTGTCTGTGTTTGCTACAAGAGGAGATAACACAAAGTATGCGCTTTTGTGGTTTCCATTGCTTTCAATGCATTTTGGCCTAAAACGTGCAATTGCTGTTTTCTCTTAAACGCAACATGGGAGAAAAACCATTTCACATCACATTTGTGGGTCTTGGTCTTCAACACATCTCGTGAAATTTTGAGCTGTCTGTGTTTGCTACAAGAGGAGATAACACAAAGTATGCGCTTTTGTTATTTCCATTGCTTTCAATGCATTTTGGCCTAAAACGTGCAATTGCAGTTTTCTCTTAAACGCAACATGGGAGAATAACCATTTCACATCACATTTGTGGGTCTTGGTCTTCAACACATCCAGTGAAATTTTGAGCTGTCTGTGTTTGCTACAAGAGGAGATAACACAAAGTATGCGCTTTTGTGGTTTCCATTGCTTTCAATGCATTTTGGCCTAAAACGAGCAATTGCTGTTTTCTCTTAAACGCAACATGGGAGAATAACCATTTCACATCACATTTGTGGGTCTTGGTCTTCAACACATCCAGTGAAATTTTGAGCTGTCTGTGTTTGCTACAAGAGGAGATAACACAAAGTATGCGCTATTGTTGTTTCCATTGCTTTCAATGCATTTTGGCCTAAAACGAGCAATTGCTGTTTTCTCTTAAACGCAACATGGGAGAATAACCATTTCACATCACATTTGTGGGTCTTGGTCTTCAACACATCCAGTGAAATTTTGAGCTGTCTGTGTTTGCTACAAGAGGAGATAACACAAAGTACGCGCTTTTGTGGTTTCCATTGCTTTCAATGCATTTTGGCCTAAAACGAGCAATTGCTGTTTTCTCTTAAACGCAACATGGGAGAAAAACCATTTCACATCACATTTGTGGGTCTTGGTCTTCAACACATCTCGTGAAATTTTGAGCTGTCTGTGTTTGCTACAAGAGGAGATAACACAAAGTATGCGCTTTTGTTATTTCCATTGCTTTCAATGCATTTTGGCCTAAAACGTGCAATTGCAGTTTTCTCTTAAACACAACATGAGAGAAAAACCATTTCACATCACATTTGTGGGTCTTGGTCTTCAACAGATCTGGTGAAATATTGAGCTGTCTGTGTTTGCTACAAGAGGAGATAACACAAAGTATGCGCTTTTGTGGTTTCCATTGCTTTCAATGCATTTTGGCCTAAAACGAGCAATTGCTGTTTTCTCTTAAACGCAACATGGGAGAATAACCATTTCACATCACATTTGTGGGTCTTGGTCTTCAACACATCCAGTGAAATTTTGAGCTGTCTGTGTTTGCTACAAGAGGAGATAACACAAAGTATGCACTTTTGTTATTTCCATTGCTTTCAATGCATTTTGGCCTAAAACGTGCAATTGCAGTTTTCTCTTAAATGCAACATGGGAGAATAACCATTTCACATCACATTTGTGGGTCTTGGTCTTCAACACATCCAGTGAAATTTTGAGCTGTCTGTGTTTGCTACAAGAGGAGATAACACAAAGTATGCGCTTTTGTTGTTTCCATTGCTTTCAATGCATTTTGGCCTAAAACGAGCAATTGCTGTTTTCTCTTAAACGCAACATGGGAGAATAACCATTTCACATCACATTTGTGGGTCTTGGTCTTCAACACATCCAGTGAAATTTTGAGCTGTCTGTGTTTGCTACAAGAGGAGATAACACAAAGTATGCGCTTTTGTGGTTTCCATTGCTTTCAATGCATTTTAGCCTAAAACGAGCAATTGCTGTTTTCTCTTAAACGCAACATGGGAGAAAAACCATTTCACATCACATTTGTGGGTCTTGGTCTTCAACACATCTCGTGAAATTTTGAGCTGTCTGTGTTTGCTACAAGAGGAGATAACACAAAGTATGCGCTTTTGTTATTTCCATTGCTTTCAATGCATTTTGGCCTAAAACGTGCAATTGCAGTTTTCTCTTAAACACAACATGAGAGAAAAACCATTTCACATCACATTTGTGGGTCTTGGTCTTCAACACATCCAGTGAAATTTTGAGCTGTCTGTGTTTGCTACAAGAGGAGATAACACAAAGTATGCGCTTTTGTGGTTTCCATTGCTTTCAATGCATTTTGGCCTAAAACGAGCAATTGCTGTTTTCTCTTAAACGCAACATGGGAGAATAACCATTTCACATCACATTTGTGGGTCTTGGTCTTCAACACATCCAGTGAAATTTTGAGCTGTCTGTGTTTGCTACAAGAGGAGATAACACAAAGTATGCGCTTTTGTTGTTTCCATTGCTTTCAATGCATTTTGGCCTAAAACGAGCAATTGCTGTTTTCTCTTAAACGCAACATGGGAGAATAACCATTTCACATCACATTTGTGGGTCTTGGTCTTCAACACATCCAGTGAAATTTTGAGCTGTCTGTGTTTGCTACAAGAGGAGATAACACAAAGTATGTGCTTTTGTGGTTTCCATTGCTTTCAATGCATTTTGGCCTAAAACGAGCAATTGCTGTTTTCTCTTAAACGCAACATGGGAGAAAAACCATTTCACATCACATTTGTGGGTCTTGGTCTTCAACACATCTCGTGAAATTTTGAGCTGTCTGTGTTTGCTACAAGAGGAGATAACACAAAGTATGCGCTTTTGTTATTTCCATTGCTTTCAATGCATTTTGGCCTAAAACGTGCAATTGCAGTTTTCTCTTAAACGCAACATGGGAGAATAACCATTTCACATCACATTTGTGGGTCTTGGTCTTCAACACATCCAGTGAAATTTTGAGCTGTCTGTGTTTGCTACAAGAGGAGATAACACAAAGTATGCGCTTTTGTTGTTTCCATTGCTTTCAATGCATTTTGGCCTAAAACGAGCAATTGCTGTTTTCTCTTAAACGCAACATGGGAGAATAACCATTTCACATCACATTTGTGGGTCTTGGTCTTCAACACATCCAGTGAAATTTTGAGCTGTCTGTGTTTGCTACAAGAGGAGATAACACAAAGTATGCGCTTTTGTTGTTTCCATTGCTTTCAATGCATTTTGGCCTAAAACGTGCAATTGCTGTTTTCTCGTAAATGCAACATGGGAGAATAACCATTTCACATCACATTTGTGGGTCTTGGTCTTCAACACATCCAGTGAAATTTTGAGCTGTCTGTGTTTGCTACAAGAGGAGATAACACAATGTATGCGCTTTTGTGGTTTCCATTGCTTTCAATGCATTTTGGCATAAAACGAGCAATTGCTGTTTTCTCTTAAACGCAACATAGGAGAATAACCATTTCACATCACATTTGTGGGTCTTGGTCTTCAACACATCCAGTGAAATTTTGAGCTGTCTGTGTTTGCTACAAGAGGAGATAACACAAAGTATGCGCTTTTGTTGTTTCCATTGCTTTCAATGCATTTTGGCCTAAAACGAGCAATTGCTGTTTTCTCTTAAACGCAACATGGGAGAATAACCATTTCACATCACATTTGTGGGTCTTGGTCTTCAACACATCCAGGGAAATTTTGAGCTGTCTGTGTTTGCTACAAGAGGAGATAACACAAAGTATGCGCTTTTGTGGTTTCCATTGCTTTCAATGCATTTTGGCCTAAAACGTGCAATTGCTGTTTTCTCTTAAACGCAACATGGGAGAAAAACCATTTCACATCACATTTGTGGGTCTTGGTCTTCAACACATCTCGTGAAATTTTGAGCTGTCTGTGTTTGCTACAAGAGGAGATAACACAAAGTATGCGCTTTTGTTATTTCCATTGCTTTCAATGCATTTTGGCCTAAAACGTGCAATTGCAGTTTTCTCTTAAACGCAACATGGGAGAATAACCATTTCACATCACATTTGTGGGTCTTGGTCTTCAACACATCCAGTGAAATTTTGAGCTGTCTGTGTTTGCTACAAGAGGAGATAACACAAAGTATGCGCTTTTGTGGTTTCCATTGCTTTCAATGCATTTTGGCCTAAAACGAGCAATTGCTGTTTTCTCTTAAATGCAACATGGGAGAATAACCATTTCACATCACATTTGTGGGTCTTGGTCTTCAACACATCCAGTGAAATTTTGAGCTGTCTGTGTTTGCTACAAGAGGAGATAACACAAAGTATGCGCTTTTGTTGTTTCCATTGCTTTCAATGCATTTTGGCCTAAAACGAGCAATTGCTGTTTTCTCTTAAACGCAACATGGGAGAATAACCATTTCACATCACATTTGTGGGTCTTGGTCTTCAACACATCCAGTGAAATTTTGAGCTGTCTGTGTTTGCTACAAGAGGAGATAACACAAAGTACGCGCTTTTGTGGTTTCCATTGCTTTCAATGCATTTTGGCCTAAAACGAGCAATTGCTGTTTTCTCTTAAACGCAACATGGGAGAAAAACCATTTCACATCACATTTGTGGGTCTTGGTCTTCAACACATCTCGTGAAATTTTGAGCTGTCTGTGTTTGCTACAAGAGGAGATAACACAAAGTATGCGCTTTTGTTATTTCCATTGCTTTCAATGCATTTTGGCCTAAAACGTGCAATTGCAGTTTTCTCTTAAACACAACATGAGAGAAAAACCATTTCACATCACATTTGTGGGTCTTGGTCTTCAACAGATCTGGTGAAATTTTGAGCTGTCTGTGTTTGCTACAAGAGGAGATAACACAAAGTATGCGCTTTTGTGGTTTCCATTGCTTTCAATGCATTTTGGCCTAAAACGAGCAATTGCTGTTTTCTCTTAAACGCAACATGGGAGAATAACCATTTCACATCACCTTTGTGGGTCTTGGTCTTCAACACATCCAGTGAAATTTTGAGCTGTCTGTGTTTGCTACAAGAGGAGATAACACAAAGTATGCGCTTTTGTGGTTTCCATTGCTTTCAATGCATTTTGGCCTAAAACGAGCAATTGCTGTTTTCTCTTAAACGCAACATGGGAGAATAACCATTTCACATCACATTTGTGGGTCTTGGTCTTCAACACATCCAGTGAAATTTTGAGCTGTCTGTGTTTGCTACAAGAGGAGATAACACAAAGTATGCACTTTTGTTATTTCCATTGCTTTCAATGCATTTTGGCCTAAAACGTGCAATTGCAGTTTTCTCTTAAATGCAACATGGGAGAATAACCATTTCACATCACATTTGTGGGTCTTGGTCTTCAACACATCCAGTGAAATTTTGAGCTGTCTGTGTTTGCTACAAGAGGAGATAACACAAAGTATGCGCTTTTGTTGTTTCCATTGCTTTCAATGCATTTTGGCCTAAAACGAGCAATTGCTGTTTTCTCTTAAACGCAACATGGGAGAATAACCATTTCACATCACATTTGTGGGTCTTGGTCTTCAACACATCCAGTGAAATTTTGAGCTGTCTGTGTTTGCTACAAGAGGAGATAACACAAAGTATGCGCTTTTGTGGTTTCCATTGCTTTCAATGCATTTTAGCCTAAAACGAGCAATTGCTGTTTTCTCTTAAACGCAACATGGGAGAAAAACCATTTCACATCACATTTGTGGGTCTTGGTCTTCAACACATCTGGTGAAATTTTGAGCTGTCTGTGTTTGCTACAAGAGGAGATAACACAAAGTATTCGCTTTTGTTGTTTCCATTGCTTTCAATGCATTTTGGCCTAAAACGTGCAATTGCTGTTTTCTCTTAAACGCAACATGGGAGAAAAACCATTTCACATCACATTTGTGGGTCTTGGTCTTCAACACATCCAGTGAAATTTTGAGCTGTCTGTGTTTGCTACAAGAGGAGATAACACAAAGTATGCGCTTTTGTGGTTTCCATTGCTTTCAATGCATTTTGGCCTAAAACGAGCAATTGCTGTTTTCTCTTAAACGCAACATGGGAGAATAACCATTTCACATCACATTTGTGGGTCTTGGTCTTCAACACATCCAGTGAAATTTTGAGCTGTCTGTGTTTGCTACAAGAGGAGATAACACAAAGTATGCGCTTTTGTTGTTTCCATTGCTTTCAATGCATTTTGGCCTAAAACGAGCAATTGCTGTTTTCTCTTAAACGCAACATGGGAGAATAACCATTTCACATCACATTTGTGGGTCTTGGTCTTCAACACATCCAGTGAAATTTTGAGCTGTCTGTGTTTGCTACAAGAGGAGATAACACAAAGTATGTGCTTTTGTGGTTTCCATTGCTTTCAATGCATTTTGGCCTAAAACGAGCAATTGCTGTTTTCTCTTAAACGCAACATGGGAGAAAAACCATTTCACATCACATTTGTGGGTCTTGGTCTTCAACACATCTCGTGAAATTTTGAGCTGTCTGTGTTTGCTACAAGAGGAGATAACACAAAGTATGCGCTTTTGTTATTTCCATTGCTTTCAATGCATTTTGGCCTAAAACGTGCAATTGCAGTTTTCTCTTAAACGCAACATGGGAGAATAACCATTTCACATCACATTTGTGGGTCTTGGTCTTCAACACATCCAGTGAAATTTTGAGCTGTCTGTGTTTGCTACAAGAGGAGATAACACAAAGTATGCGCTTTTGTTGTTTCCATTGCTTTCAATGCATTTTGGCCTAAAACGAGCAATTGCTGTTTTCTCTTAAACGCAACATGGGAGAATAACCATTTCACATCACATTTGTGGGTCTTGGTCTTCAACACATCCAGTGAAATTTTGAGCTGTCTGTGTTTGCTACAAGAGGAGATAACACAAAGTATGCGCTTTTGTTGTTTCCATTGCTTTCAATGCATTTTGGCCTAAAACGAGCAATTGCTGTTTTCTCTTAAACGCAACATGGGAGAATAACCATTTCACATCACATTTGTGGGTCTTGGTCTTCAACACATCCAGTGAAATTTTGAGCTGTCTGTGTTTGCTACAAGAGGAGATAACACAATGTATGCGCTTTTGTTGTTTCCATTGCTTTCAATGCATTTTGGCCTAAAACGAGCAATTGCTGTTTTCTCTTAAACGCAACATGGGAGAATAACCATTTCACATCACATTTGTGGGTCTTGGTCTTCAACACATCCAGTGAAATTTTGAGCTGTCTGTGTTTGCTACAAGAGGAGATAACACAAAGTATGCACTTTTGTTATTTCCATTGCTTTCAATGCATTTTGGCCTAAAACGTGCAATTGCAGTTTTCTCTTAAACGCAACATGGGAGAATAACCATTTCACATCACATTTGTGGGTCTTGGTCTTCAACACATCCAGTGAAATTTTGAGCTGTCTGTGTTTGCTACAAGAGGAGATAACACAAAGTATGCGCTTTTGTTGTTTCCATTGCTTTCAATGCATTTTGGCTTAAAACGTGCAATTGCTGTTTTCTCTTAAATGCAACATGGGAGAATAACCATTTCACATCACATTTGTGGGTCTTGGTCTTCAACACATCCAGTGAAATTTTGAGCTGTCTGTGTTTGCTACAAGAGGAGATAACACAATGTATGCGCTTTTGTGGTTTCCATTGCTTTCAATGCATTTTGGCATAAAACGAGCAATTGCTGTTTTCTCTTAAACGCAACATGGGAGAATAACCATTTCACATCACATTTGTGGCTCTTGGTCTTCAACACATCTCGTGAAATTTTGAGCTGTCTGTGTTTGCTACAAGAGGAGATAACACAAAGTATGCTCTTTTGTTATTTCCATTGCTTTCAATGCATTTTGGCCTAAAACGAGCAATTGCTGTTTTCTCTTAAACGCAACATGGGAGAATAACCATTTCACATCACATTTGTGGGTCTTGGTCTTCAACACATCCAGTGAAATTTTGAGCTGTCTGTGTTTGCTTCAAGAGGAGATAACACAAAGTATGCGCTTTTGTTGTTTCCATTGCTTTCAATGCATTTTGGCCTAAAACGAGCAATTGCTGTTTTCTCTTAAACGCAACATGGGAGAAAAACCATTTCACATCACATTTGCGGGTCTTGGTCTTCAACACATCCAGTGAAATTTTGAGCTGTCTGTGTTTGCTACAAGAGGAGATAACACAAAGTATGCTCTTTTGTTATTTCCATTGCTTTCAATGCATTTTGGCCTAAAACGAGCAATTGCTGTTTTCTCTTAAACGCAACATGGGAGAATAACCATTTCACATCACATTTGTGGGTCTTGGTCTTCAACACATCTCGTGAAATTTTGAGCTGTCTGTGTTTGCTACAAGAGGAGATAACACAAAGTATGCTCTTTTGTTATTTCCATTGCTTTCAATGCATTTTGGCCTAAAACGAGCAATTGCTGTTTTCTCTTAAACGCAACATGGGAGAATAACCATTTCACATCACATTTGTGGGTCTTGGTCTTCAACACATCCAGTGAAATTTTGAGCTGTCTGTGTTTGCTTCAAGAGGAGATAACACAAAGTATGCGCTTTTGTTGTTTCCATTGCTTTCAATGCATTTTGGCCTAAAACGAGCAATTGCTGTTTTCTCTTAAACGCAACATGGGAGAAAAACCATTTCACATCACATTTGTGGGTCTTGGTCTTCAACACATCCAGTGAAATTTTGAGCTGTCTGTGTTTGCTACAAGAGGAGATAACACAAAATATGCGCTTTTGTGGTTTCCATTGCTTTCAATGCATTTTGGCCTAAAACGAGCAATTGCTGTTTTCTCTTAAACGCAACATGGGAGAATAACCATTTCACATCACATTTGTGGGTCTTGGTCTTCAACACATCCAGTGAAATTTTGAGCTGTCTGTGTTGCTACAAGAGGAGATAACACAAAGTATGTGCTTTTGTTATTTCCATTGCTTTCAATGCATTTTGGCCTAAAACGTGCAATTGCAGTTTTCTCTTAAACGCAACATGGGAGAATAACCATTTCACATCACATTTGTGGGTCTTGGTCTTCAACACATCCAGTGAAATTTTGAGCTGTCTGTGTTTGCTACAAGAGGAGATAACACAAAGTATGCGCTTTTGTGGTTTCCATTGCTTTCAATGCATTTTGGCCTAAAACGAGCAATTGCTGTTTTCTCTTAAACGCAACATGGGAGAAAAACCATTTCACATCACATTTGTGGGTCTTGGTCTTCAACACATCCAGTGAAATTTTGAGCTGTCTGTGTTTGCTACAAGAGGAGATAACACAAAGTATGCGCTTTTGTTATTTCCATTGCTTTCAATGCATTTTGGCCTAAAACGTGCAATTGCAGTTTTCTCTTAAACACAACATGAGAGAAAAACCATTTCACATCACATTTGTGGGTCTTGGTCTTCAACAGATCTGGTGAAATTTTGAGCTGTCTGTGTTTGCTACAAGAGGAGATAACACAAAGTATTCGCTTTTGTTGTTTCCATTGCTTTCAATGCATTTTGGCCTAAAACGTGCAATTGCTGTTTTCTCTTAAACGCAACATGGGAGAATAACCATTTCACATCACATTTGTGGGTCTTGGTCTTCAACACATCCAGTGAAATTTTGAGCTGTCTGTGTTTGCTACAAGAGGAGATAACACAAAGTATGCGCTTTTGTGGTTTCCATTGCTTTCAATGCATTTTGGCCTAAAACGAGCAATTGCTGTTTTCTCTTAAACGCAACATGGGAGAATAACCATTTCACATCACATTTGTGGGTCTTGGTCTTCAACACATCCAGTGAAATTTTGAGCTGTCTGTGTTTGCTACAAGAGGAGATAACACAAAGTATGCGCTTTTGTTGTTTCCATTGCTTTCAATGCATTTTGGCCTAAAACGAGCAATTGCTGTTTTCTCTTAAACGCAACATGGGAGAATAACCATTTCACATCACATTTGTGGGTCTTGGTCTTCAACACATCCAGTGAAATTTTGAGCTGTCTGTGTTTGCTACAAGAGGAGATAACACAAAGTATGTGCTTTTGTGGTTTCCATTGCTTTCAATGCATTTTGGCCTAAAACGAGCAATTGCTGTTTTCTCTTAAACGCAACATGGGAGAAAAACCATTTCACATCACATTTGTGGGTCTTGGTCTTCAACACATCTCGTGAAATTTTGAGCTGTCTGTGTTTGCTACAAGAGGAGATAACACAAAGTATGCGCTTTTGTTATTTCCATTGCTTTCAATGCATTTTGGCCTAAAACGTGCAATTGCAGTTTTCTCTTAAACGCAACATGGGAGAATAACCATTTCACATCACATTTGTGGGTCTTGGTCTTCAACACATCCAGTGAAATTTTGAGCTGTCTGTGTTTGCTACAAGAGGAGATAACACAAAGTATGCGCTTTTGTTGTTTCCATTGCTTTCAATGCATTTTGGCCTAAAACGAGCAATTGCTGTTTTCTCTTAAACGCAACATGGGAGAATAACCATTTCACATCACATTTGTGGGTCTTGGTCTTCAACACATCCAGTGAAATTTTGAGCTGTCTGTGTTTGCTACAAGAGGAGATAACACAAAGTATGCGCTTTAGTTGTTTCCATTGCTTTCAATGCATTTTGGCCTAAAACGTGCAATTGCTGTTTTCTCTTAAATGCAACATGGGAGAATAACCATTTCACATCACATTTGTGGGTCTTGGTCTTCAACACATCCAGTGAAATTTTGAGCTGTCTGTGTTTGCTACAAGAGGAGATAACACAATGTATGCGCTTTTGTTGTTTCCATTGCTTTCAATGCATTTTGGCCTAAAACGAGCAATTGCTGTTTTCTCTTAAACGCAACATGGGAGAATAACCATTTCACATCACATTTGTGGGTCTTGGTCTTCAACACATCCAGTGAAATTTTGAGCTGTCTGTGTTTGCTACAAGAGGAGATAACACAAAGTATGCACTTTTGTTATTTCCATTGCTTTCAATGCATTTTGGCCTAAAACGTGCAATTGCAGTTTTCTCTTAAACGCAACATGGGAGAATAACCATTTCACATCACATTTGTGGGTCTTGGTCTTCAACACATCCAGTGAAATTTTGAGCTGTCTGTGTTTGCTACAAGAGGAGATAACACAAAGTATGCGCTTTTGTTGTTTCCATTGCTTTCAATGCATTTTGGCCTAAAACGTGCAATTGCTGTTTTCTCTTAAACGCAACATGGGAGAATAACCATTTCACATCACATTTGTGGGTCTTGGTCTTCAACACATCCAGTGAAATTTTGAGCTGTCTGTGTTTGCTACAAGAGGAGATAACACAAAGTATGCGCTTTTGTTGTTTCCATTGCTTTCAATGCATTTTGGCCTAAAACGAGCAATTGCTGTTTTCTCTTAAACGCAACATGGGAGAATAACCATTTCACATCACCTTTGTGGGTCTTGGTCTTCAACAGATCTGGTGAAATTTTGAGCTGTCTGTGTTTGCTACAAGAGGAGATAACACAAAGTATGCGCTTTTGTGGTTTCCATTGCTTTCAATGCATTTTGGCCTAAAACGAGCAATTGCTGTTTTCTCTTAAACGCAACATGGGAGAATTACCATTTCACATCACATTTGTGGGTCTTGGTCTTCAACACATCCAGTGAAATTTTGAGCTGTCTGTGTTTGCTACAAGAGGAGATAACACAAAGTATGCGCTTTTGTGGTTTCCATTGCTTTCAATGCATTTTGGCCTAAAACGAGCAATTGCTGTTTTCTCTTAAACGCAACATGGGAGAAAAACCATTTCACATCACATTTGTGGGTCTTGGTCTTCAACACATCCAGTGAAATTTTGAGCTGTCTGTGTTTGCTACAAGAGGAGATAACACAAAGTATGCGCTTTTGTTATTTCCATTGCTTTCAATGCATTTTGGCCTAAAACGTGCAATTTCAGTTTTCTCTTAAACGCAACATGAGAGAAAAACCATTTCACATCACATTTGTGGGTCTTGGTCTTGAACACATCCAGTGAAATTTTGAGCTGTCTGTGTTTGCTACAAGAGGAGATAACACAAAGTATGCGCTTTTGTTATTTCCATTGCTTTCAATGCATTTTGGCCTAAAACGTGCAATTGCAGTTTTCTCTTAAACGCAACAATGGAGAATAACCATTTCACATCACATTTGTGGGTCTTGGTCTTCAACACATCCAGTGAAATTTTGAGCTGTCTGTGTTTGCTACAAGAGGAGATAACACAAAGTATGCGCTTTTGTTGTTTCCATTGCTTTCAATGCATTTTGGCATAAAACGTGCAATTGCTGTTTTCTCTTAAACGCAACATGGGAGAATAACCATTTCACATCACATTTGTGGGTCTTGGTCTTCAACACATCCAGTGAAATTTTGAGCTGTCTGTGTTTGCTACAAGAGGAGATAACACAAAGTATGCGCTTTTGTGGTTTCCATTGCTTTCAATGCATTTTGGCCTAAAACGTGCAATTGCTGTTTTCTCTTAAACGCAACATGGGAGAATAACCATTTCACATCACATTTGTGGGTCTTGGTCTTCAACACATCCAGTGAAATTTTGAGCTGTCTGTGTTTGCTACAAGAGGAGATAACACAAAGTATGCGCTTTTGTTGTTTCCATTGCTTTCAATGCATTTTGGCCTAAAACGAGCAATTGCTGTTTTCTCTTAAACGCAACATGGGAGAATAACCATTTCACATCACATTTGTGGGTCTTGGTCTTCAACAGATCTGGTGAAATTTTGAGCTGTCTGTGTTTGCTACAAGAGGAGATAACACAAAGTATGCGCTTTTGTGGTTTCCATTGCTTTCAATGCATTTTGGCCTAAAACGAGCAATTGCTGTTTTCTCTTAAACGCAACATGGGAGAATTACCATTTCACATCACATTTGTGGGTCTTGGTCTTCAACACATCCAGTGAAATTTTGAGCTGTCTGTGTTTGCTACAAGAGGAGATAACACAAAGTATGCGCTTTTGTGGTTTCCATTGCTTTCAATGCATTTTGGCCTAAAACGAGCAATTGCTGTTTTCTCTTAAACGCAACATGGGAGAAAAACCATTTCACATCACATTTGTGGGTCTTGGTCTTCAACACATCTCGTGAAATTTTGAGCTGTCTGTGTTTGCTACAAGAGGAGATAACACAAAGTATGCGCTTTTGTTATTTCCATTGCTTTCAATGCATTTTGGCCTAAAACGTGCAATTTCAGTTTTCTCTTAAACGCAACATGAGAGAAAAACCATTTCACATCACATTTGTGGGTCTTGGTCTTCAACACATCCAGTGAAATTTTGAGCTGTCTGTGTTTGCTACAAGAGGAGATAACACAAAGTATGCGCTTTTGTTATTTCCATTGCTTTCAATGCATTTTGGCCTAAAACGTGCAATTGCAGTTTTCTCTTAAACGCAACATGGGAGAATAACCATTTCACATCACATTTGTGGGTCTTGGTCTTCAACACATCCATTGAAATTTTGAGCTGTCTGCGTTTACTACAAGAGGAGATAACACAAAGTATGCGCTTTTGTTGTTTCCATTGCTTTCAATGCATTTTGGCCTAAAACGTGCAATTGCAGTTTTCTCTTAAACGCAACATGGGAGAATAACCATTTCACATCACATTTGTGGGTCTTGGTCTTCAACACATCCAGTGAAATTTTGAGCTGTCTGTGTTTGCTACAAGAGGAGATAACACAAAGTACGCGCTTTTGTGGTTTCCATTGCTTTCAATGCATTTTGGCCTAAAACGAGCAATTGCTGTTTTCTCTTAAACGCAACATGGGAGAAAAACCATTTCACATCACATTTGTGGGTCTTGGTCTTCAACACATCTCGTGAAATTTTGAGCTGTCTGTGTTTGCTACAAGAGGAGATAACACAAAGTATGCGCTTTTGTTATTTCCATTGCTTTCAATGCATTTTGGCCTAAAACGTGCAATTGCAGTTTTCTCTTAAACACAACATGAGAGAAAAACCATTTCACATCACATTTGTGGGTCTTGGTCTTCAACAGATCTGGTGAAATTTTGAGCTGTCTGTGTTTGCTACAAGAGGAGATAACACAAAGTATGCGCTTTTGTGGTTTCCATTGCTTTCAATGCATTTTGGCCTAAAACGAGCAATTGCTGTTTTCTCTTAAACGCAACATGGGAGAATAACCATTTCACATCACCTTTGTGGGTCTTGGTCTTCAACACATCCAGTGAAATTTTGAGCTGTCTGTGTTTGCTACAAGAGGAGATAACACAAAGTATGCGCTTTTGTGGTTTCCATTGCTTTCAATGCATTTTGGCCTAAAACGAGCAATTGCTGTTTTCTCTTAAACGCAACATGGGAGAATAACCGTTTCACATCACATTTGTGGGTCTTGGTCTTCAACACATCCAGTGAAATTTTGAGCTGTCTGTGTTTGCTACAAGAGGAGATAACACAAAGTATGCACTTTTGTTATTTCCATTGCTTTCAATGCATTTTGGCCTAAAACGTGCAATTGCAGTTTTCTCTTAAATGCAACATGGGAGAATAACCATTTCACATCACATTTGTGGGTCTTGGTCTTCAACACATCCAGTGAAATTTTGAGCTGTCTGTGTTTGCTACAAGAGGAGATAACACAAAGTATGCGCTTTTGTTGTTTCCATTGCTTTCAATGCATTTTGGCCTAAAACGAGCAATTGCTGTTTTCTCTTAAACGCAACATGGGAGAATAACCATTTCACATCACATTTGTGGGTCTTGGTCTTCAACACATCCAGTGAAATTTTGAGCTGTCTGTGTTTGCTACAAGAGGAGATAACACAAAGTATGCGCTTTTGTGGTTTCCATTGCTTTCAATGCATTTTAGCCTAAAACGAGCAATTGCTGTTTTCTCTTAAACGCAACATGGGAGAAAAACCATTTCACATCACATTTGTGGGTCTTGGTCTTCAACACATCTCGTGAAATTTTGAGCTGTCTGTGTTTGCTACAAGAGGAGATAACACAAAGTATGCGCTTTTGTTATTTCCATTGCTTTCAATGCATTTTGGCCTAAAACGTGCAATTGCAGTTTTCTCTTAAACACAACATGAGAGAAAAACCATTTCACATCACATTTGTGGGTCTTGGTCTTCAACAGATCTGGTGAAATTTTGAGCTGTCTGTGTTTGCTACAAGAGGAGATAACACAAAGTATGCGCTTTTGTTGTTTCCATTGCTTTCAATGCATTTTGGCCTAAAACGTGCAATTGCTGTTTTCTCTTAAACGCAACATGGGAGAATAACCATTTCACATCACATTTGTGGGTCTTGGTCTTCAACACATCCAGTGAAATTTTGAGCTGTCTGTGTTTGCTACAAGAGGAGATAACACAAAGTATGCGCTTTTGTGGTTTCCATTGCTTTCAATGCATTTTGGCCTAAAACGAGCAATTGCTGTTTTCTCTTAAACGCAACATGGGAGAATAACCATTTCACATCACATTTGTGGGTCTTGGTCTTCAACACATCCAGTGAAATTTTGAGCTGTCTGTGTTTGCTACAAGAGGAGATAACACAAAGTATGCGCTTTTGTTGTTTCCATTGCTTTCAATGCATTTTGGCCTAAAACGAGCAATTGCTGTTTTCTCTTAAACGCAACATGGGAGAATAACCATTTCACATCACATTTGTGGGTCTTGGTCTTCAACACATCCAGTGAAATTTTGAGCTGTCTGTGTTTGCTACAAGAGGAGATAACACAAAGTATGTGCTTTTGTGGTTTCCATTGCTTTCAATGCATTTTGGCCTAAAACGAGCAATTGCTGTTTTCTCTTAAACGCAACATGGGAGAAAAACCATTTCACATCACATTTGTGGGTCTTGGTCTTCAACACATCTCGTGAAATTTTGAGCTGTCTGTGTTTGCTACAAGAGGAGATAACACAAAGTATGCGCTTTTGTTATTTCCATTGCTTTCAATGCATTTTGGCCTAAAACGTGCAATTGCAGTTTTCTCTTAAACGCAACATGGGAGAATAACCATTTCACATCACATTTGTGGGTCTTGGTCTTCAACACATCCAGTGAAATTTTGAGCTGTCTGTGTTTGCTACAAGAGGAGATAACACAAAGTATGCGCTTTTGTTGTTTCCATTGCTTTCAATGCATTTTGGCCTAAAACGAGCAATTGCTGTTTTCTCTTAAACGCAACATGGGAGAATAACCATTTCACATCACATTTGTGGGTCTTGGTCTTCAACACATCCAGTGAAATTTTGAGCTGTCTGTGTTTGCTACAACAGGAGATAACACAAAGTATGCGCTTTTGTTGTTTCCATTGCTTTCAATGCATTTTGGCCTAAAACGTGCAATTGCTGTTTTCTCTTAAATGCAACATGGGAGAATAACCATTTCACATCACATTTGTGGGTCTTGGTCTTCAACACATCCAGTGAAATTTTGAGCTGTCTGTGTTTGCTACAAGAGGAGATAACACAATGTATGCGCTTTTGTGGTTTCCATTGCTTTCAATGCATTTTGGCATAAAACGAGCAATTGCTGTTTTCTCTTAAACGCAACATGGGAGAATAACCATTTCACATCACATTTGTGGGTCTTGGTCTTCAACACATCCAGTGAAATTTTGAGCTGTCTGTGTTTGCTACAAGAGGAGATAACACAAAGTATGCGCTTTTGTGGTTTCCATTGCTTTCAATGCATTTTGGCCTAAAACGAGCAATTGCTGTTTTCTCTTAAACGCAACATGGGAGAATAACCATTTCACATCACATTTGTGGGTCTTGGTCTTCAACACATCCAGTGAAATTTTGAGCTGTCTGTGTTTGCTACAAGAGGAGATAACACAAAGTATGCGCTTTTGTTGTTTCCATTGCTTTCAATGCATTTTGGCCTAAAACGAGCAATTGCTGTTTTCTCTTAAACGCAACATGGGAGAATAACCATTTCACATCACATTTGTGGGTCTTGGTCTTCAACACATCCAGTGAAATTTTGAGCTGTCTGTGTTTGCTACAAGAGGAGATAACACAAAGTATGTGCTTTTGTGGTTTCCATTGCTTTCAATGCATTTTGGCCTAAAACGAGCAATTGCTGTTTTCTCTTAAACGCAACATG
Source organism: Taudactylus pleione (assembly GCA_031769625.1). Lineage (NCBI taxonomy): Eukaryota > Metazoa > Chordata > Amphibia > Anura > Myobatrachidae > Taudactylus > Taudactylus pleione. The sequence continues at coordinate 14,422 of JAUIMM010003262.1, read as the reverse complement.
GGAGAAAAACCATTTCACATCACATTTGTGGGTCTTGGTCTTCAACACATCTCGTGAAATTTTGAGCTGTCTGTGTTTGCTACAAGAGGAGATAACACAAAGTATGCGCTTTTGTTATTTCCATTGCTTTCAATGCATTTTGGCCTAAAACGTGCAATTGCAGTTTTCTCTTAAACGCAACATGGGAGAATAACCATTTCACATCACATTTGTGGGTCTTGGTCTTCAACACATCCAGTGAAATTTTGAGCTGTCTGTGTTTGCTACAAGAGGAGATAACACAAAGTATGCGCTTTTGTTGTTTCCATTGCTTTCAATGCATTTTGGCCTAAAACGAGCAATTGCTGTTTTCTCTTAAACGCAACATGGGAGAATAACCATTTCACATCACATTTGTGGGTCTTGGTCTTCAACACATCCAGTGAAATTTTGAGCTGTCTGTGTTTGCTACAACAGGAGATAACACAAAGTATGCGCTTTTGTTGTTTCCATTGCTTTCAATGCATTTTGGCCTAAAACGTGCAATTGCTGTTTTCTCTTAAATGCAACATGGGAGAATAACCATTTCACATCACATTTGTGGGTCTTGGTCTTCAACACATCCAGTGAAATTTTGAGCTGTCTGTGTTTGCTACAAGAGGAGATAACACAATGTATGCGCTTTTGTGGTTTCCATTGCTTTCAATGCATTTTGGCCTAAAACGAGCAATTGCTGTTTTCTCTTAAACGCAACATGGGAGAATAACCATTTCACATCACATTTGTGGGTCTTGGTCTTCAACACATCCAGTGAAATTTTGAGCTGTCTGTGTTTGCTACAAGAGGAGATAACACAAAGTATGCGCTTTTGTTATTTCCATTGCTTTCAATGCATTTTGGCCTAAAACGTGCAATTGCAGTTTTCTCTTAAACGCAACATGGGAGAATAACCATTTCACATCACATTTGTGGGTCTTGGTCTTCAACACATCCAGTGAAATTTTGAGCTGTCTGTGTTTGCTACAAGAGGAGATTACACAAAGTATGCGCTTTTGTTGTTTCCATTGCTTTCAATGCATTTTGGCCTAAAACGTGCAATTGCTGTTTTCTCTTAAACGCAACATGGGAGAATAACCATTTCACATCACATTTGTGGGTCTTGGTCTTCAACACATCCAGTGAAATATTGAGCTGTCTGTGTTTGCTACAAGAGGAGATAACACAAAGTATGCGCTTTTGTGGTTTCCATTGCTTTCAATGCATTTTGGCCTAAAACGTGCAATTGCTGTTTTCTCTTAAACGCAACATGGGAGAATAACCATTTCACATCACATTTGTGGGTCTTGGTCTTCAACACATCCAGTGAAATTTTGAGCTGTCTGTGTTTGCTACAAGAGGAGATAACACAAAGTATGCGCTTTTGTTGTTTCCATTGCTTTCAATGCATTTTGGCCTAAAACGAGCAATTGCTGTTTTCTCTTAAACGCAACATGGGAGAATAACCATTTCACATCACATTTGTGGGTCTTGGTCTTCAACAGATCTGGTGAAATTTTGAGCTGTCTGTGTTTGCTACAAGAGGAGATAACACAAAGTATGCGCTTTTGTGGTTTCCATTGCTTTCAATGCATTTTGGCCTAAAACGAGCAATTGCTGTTTTCTCTTAAACGCAACATGGGAGAATTACCATTTCACATCACATTTGTGGGTCTTGGTCTTCAACACATCCAGTGAAATTTTGAGCTGTCTGTGTTTGCTACAAGAGGAGATAACACAAAGTATGCGCTTTTGTTGTTTCCATTGCTTTCAATGCATTTTGGCCTAAAACGAGCAATTGCTGTTTTCTCTTAAACGCAACATGGGAGAATAACCATTTCACATCACATTTGTGGGTCTTGGTCTTCAACAGATCTGGTGAAATTTTGAGCTGTCTGTGTTTGCTACAAGAGGAGATAACACAAAGTATGCGCTTTTGTGGTTTCCATTGCTTTCAATGCATTTTGGCCTAAAACGAGCAATTGCTGTTTTCTCTTAAACGCAACATGGGAGAATTACCATTTCACATCACATTTGTGGGTCTTGGTCTTCAACACATCCAGTGAAATTTTGAGCTGTCTGTGTTTGCTACAAGAGGAGATAACACAAAGTATGCGCTTTTGTGGTTTCCATTGCTTTCAATGCATTTTGGCCTAAAACGAGCAATTGCTGTTTTCTCTTAAACGCAACATGGGAGAAAAACCATTTCACATCACATTTGTGGGTCTTGGTCTTCAACACATCTCGTGAAATTTTGAGCTGTCTGTGTTTGCTACAAGAGGAGATAACACAAAGTATGCGCTTTTGTTATTTCCATTGCTTTCAATGCATTTTGGCCTAAAACGTGCAATTTCAGTTTTCTCTTAAACGCAACATGAGAGAAAAACCATTTCACATCACATTTGTGGGTCTTGGTCTTCAACACATCCAGTGAAATTTTGAGCTGTCTGTGTTTGCTACAAGAGGAGATAACACAAAGTATGCGCTTTTGTTATTTCCATTGCTTTCAATGCATTTTGGCCTAAAACGTGCAATTGCAGTTTTCTCTTAAACGCAACATGGGAGAATAACCATTTCACATCACATTTGTGGGTCTTGGTCTTCAACACATCCATTGAAATTTTGAGCTGTCTGTGTTTACTACAAGAGGAGATAACACAAAGTATGCGCTTTTGTTGTTTCCATTGCTTTCAATGCATTTTGGCCTAAAACGTGCAATTGCTGTTTTCTCTTAAACGCAACATGGGAGAATAACCATTTCACATCACATTTGTGGGTCTTGGTCTTCAACACATCCAGTGAAATTTTGAGCTGTCTGTGTTTGCTACAAGAGGAGATAACACAATGTATGCGCTTTTGTGGTTTCCATTGCTTTCAATGCATTTTGGCATAAAACGAGCAATTGCTGTTTTCTCTTAAACGCAACATGGGAGAATAACCATTTCACATCACATTTGTGGGTCTTGGTCTTCAACACATCCAGTGAAATTTTGAGCTGTCTGTGTTTGCTACAAGAGGAGATAACACAAAGTATGCGCTTTTGTGGTTTCCATCGCTTTCAATGCATTTTAGCCTAAAACGAGCAATTGCTGTTTTCTCTTAAACACAACATGGGAGAATAACCATTTCACATCACATTTGTGGGTCTTGGTCTTCAACACATCCAGTGAAATTTTGAGCTGTCTGTGTTTGCTACAAGAGGAGATAACACAAAGTATGCGCTTTTGTGGTTTCCATTGCTTTCAATGCATTTTGGCCTAAAACGTTCAATTGCAGTTTTCTCTTAAACGCAACATGGGAGAATAACCATTTCACATCACATTTGTGGGTCTTGGTCTTCAACACATCCATTGAAATTTTGAGCTGTCTGTGTTTACTACAAGAGGAGATAACACAAAGTATGCGCTTTTGTTGTTTCCGTTGCTTTCAATGCATTTTGGCCTAAAACGTGCAATTGCTGTTTTCTCTTAAACGCAACATGGGAGAATAACCATTTCACATCACATTTGTGGGTCTTGGTCTTCAACACATCCAGTGAAATTTTGAGCTGTCTGTGTTTGCTACAAGAGGAGATAACACAATGTATGCGCTTTTGTGGTTTCCATTGCTTTCAATGCATTTTGGCATAAAACGAGCAATTGCTGTTTTCTCTTAAACGCAACATGGGAGAATAACCATTTCACATCACATTTGTGGGTCTTGGTCTTCAACACATCCAGTGAAATTTTGAGCTGTCTGTGTTTCAATGCATTTTGGCCTAAAACGAGCAATTGCTGTTTTCTCTTAAACGCAACATGGGAGCAAAACCATTTCACATCACATTTGTGGGTCTTGGTCTTCAACACATCTCGTGAAATTTTGAGCTGTCTGTGTTTGCTACAAGAGGAGATAACACAAAGTATGCGCTTTTGTTATTTCCATTGCTTTCAATGCATTTTGGCCTAAAACGTGCAATTGCAGTTTTCTCTTAAACACAACATGAGAGAAATACCATTTCACATCACATTTGTGGGTCTTGGTCTTCAACAGATCTGGTGAAATTTTGAGCTGTCTGTGTTTGCTACAAGAGGAGATAACACAAAGTATGCGCTTTTGTGGTTTCCATTGCTTTCAATGCATTTTGGCCTAAAACGAGCAATTGCTGTTTTCTCTTAAACGCAACATGGGAGAATAACCATTTCACATCACATTTGTGGGTCTTGGTCTTCAACACATCCAGTGAAATTTTGAGCTGTCTGTGTTTGCTACAAGAGGAGATAACACAAAGTATGCGCTTTTGTTGTTTCCATTGCTTTCAATGCATTTTGGCCTAAAACGAGCAATTGCTGTTTTCTCTTAAACGCAACATGGGAGAATAACCATTTCACATCACATTTGTGGGTCTTGGTCTTCAACACATCCAGTGAAATTTTGAGCTGTCTGTGTTTGCTACAAGAGGAGATAACACAAAGTATGCGCTTTTGTGGTTTCCATTGCATTCAATGCATTTTGGCCTAAAACGAGCAATTGCTGTTTTCTCTTAAACGCAACATGGGAGAATAACCATTTCACATCACATTTGTGGGTCTTGGTCTTCAACATGTTTGCTACAAGAGGAGATAACACAAAGTATGCGCTTTTGTGGTTTCCATTGCTTTCAATGCATTTTGGCCTAAAACGAGCAATTGCTGTTTTCTCTTAAACGCAACATGGGAGAATAACCATTTCACATCACATTTGTGGGTCTTGGTCTTCAACACATCCGGTGAAATTTTGAGCTGTCTGTGTTTGCTACAAGAGGAGATAACACAATGTATGCGCTTTTGTGGTTTCCATTGCTTTCAATGCATTTTGGCATAAAACGAGCAATTGCTGTTTTCTCTTAAACGCAACATGGGAGAATAACCATTTCACATCACATTTGTGGGTCTTGGTCTTCAACACATCCAGTGAAATTTTGAGCTGTCTGTGTTTGCTACAAGAGGAGATAACACAAAGTATGCGCTTTTGTGGTTTCCATCGCTTTCAATGCATTTTAGCCTAAAACGAGCAATTGCTGTTTTCTCTTAAACACAACATGGGAGAATAACCATTTCACATCACATTTGTGGGTCTTGGTCTTCAACACATCCAGTGAAATTTTGAGCTGTCTGTGTTTGCTACAAGAGGAGATAACACAAAGTATGCGCTTTTGTGGTTTCCATTGCTTTTAATGCATTTTGGCCTAAAACGTTCAATTGCAGTTTTCTCTTAAACGCAACATGGGAGAATAACCATTTCACATCACATTTGTGGGTCTTGGTCTTCAACACATCCATTGAAATTTTGAGCTGTCTGTGTTTACTACAAGAGGAGATAACACAAAGTATGCGCTTTTGTTGTTTCCATTGCTTTCAATGCATTTTGTCCTAAAACGTGCAATTGCTGTTTTCTCTTAAACGCAACATGGGAGAATAACCATTTCACATCACATTTGTGGGTCTTGGTCTTCAACACATCCAGTGAAATTTTGAGCTGTCTGTGTTTGCTACAAGAGGAGATAACACAATGTATGCGCTTTTGTGGTTTCCATTGCTTTCAATGCATTTTGGCATAAAACGAGCAATTGCTGTTTTCTCTTAAACGCAACATGGGAGAATAACCATTTCACATCACATTTGTGGGTCTTGGTCTTCAACACATCCAGTGAAATTTTGAGCTGTCTGTGTTTCAATGCATTTTGGCCTAAAACGAGCAATTGCTGTTTTCTCTTAAACGCAACATGGGAGCAAAACCATTTCACATCACATTTGTGGGTCTTGGTCTTCAACACATCTCGTGAAATTTTGAGCTGTCTGTGTTTGCTACAAGAGGAGATAACACAAAGTATGCGCTTTTGTTATTTCCATTGCTTTCAATGCATTTTGGCCTAAAACGTGCAATTGCAGTTTTCTCTTAAACACAACATGAGAGAAAAACCATTTCACATCACATTTGTGGGTCTTGGTCTTCAACAGATCTGGTGAAATTTTGAGCTGTCTGTGTTTGCTACAAGAGGAGATAACACAAAGTATGCGCTTTTGTGGTTTCCATTGCTTTCAATGCATTTTGGCCTAAAACGAGCAATTGCTGTTTTCTCTTAAACGCAACATGGGAGAATAACCATTTCACATCACATTTGTGGGTCTTGGTCTTCAACACATCCAGTGAAATTTTGAGCTGTCTGTGTTTGCTACAAGAGGAGATAACACAAAGTATGCGCTTTTGTTGTTTCCATTGCTTTCAATGCATTTTGGCCTAAAACGAGCAATTGCTGTTTTCTCTTAAACGCAACATGGGAGAAAAACCATTTCACATCACATTTGTGGGTCTTGGTCTTCAACACATCCAGTGAAATTTTGAGCTGTCTGTGTTTGCTACAAGAGGAGATAACACAAAGTATGCGCTTTTGTGGTTTCCATTGCATTCAATGCATTTTGGCCTAAAACGAGCAATTGCTGTTTTCTCTTAAACGCAACATGGGAGAATAACCATTTCACATCACATTTGTGGGTCTTGGTCTTCAACACATCCAGTGAAATTTTGAGCTGTCTGTGTTTGCTACAAGAGGAGATAACACAAAGTATGCGCTTTTGTGGTTTCCATTGCATTCAATGCATTTTGGCCTAAAACGAGCAATTGCTGTTTTCTCTTAAACGCAACATGGGAGAAAAACCATTTCACATCACATTTGTGGGTCTTGGTCTTCAACACATCTCGTGAAATTTTGAGCTGTCTGTGTTTGCTACAAGAGGAGATAACACAAAGTATGCGCTTTTGTTATTTCCATTGCTTTCAATGCATTTTGGCCTAAAACGTGCAATTGCAGTTTTCTCTTAAACGCAACATGGGAGAATAACTATTTCACATCACATTTGTGGGTCTTGGTCTTCAACACATCCAGTGAAATTTTGAGCTGTCTGTGTTTGCTACAAGAGGAGATAACACAAAGTATGCGCTTTTGTGGTTTCCATTGCTTTCAATGCATTTTGGCCTAAAACGAGCAATTGCTGTTTTCTCTTAAACGCAACATGGGAGAATAACCATTTCACATCACATTTGTGGGTCTTGGTCTTCAACACATCCAGTGAAATTTTGAGCTGTCTGTGTTTGCTACAAGAGGAGATAACACAAAGTATGCGCTTTTGTTGTTTCCATTGCTTTCAATGCATTTTGGCCTAAAACGAGCAATTGCTGTTTTCTCTTAAACGCAACATGGGAGAATAACCATTTCACATCACATTTGTGGGTCTTGGTCTTCAACACATCCAGTGAAATTTTGAGCTGTCTGTGTTTGCTACAAGAGGAGATAACACAAAGTATGCGCTTTTGTGGTTTCCATTGCTTTCAATGCATTTTGGCCTAAAACGAGCAATTGCTGTTTTCTCTTAAACGCAACATGGGAGAAAAACCATTTCACATCACATTTGTGGGTCTTGGTCTTCAACACATCTCGTGAAATTTTGAGCTGTCTGTGTTTGCTACAAGAGGAGATAACACAAAGTATGCGCTTTTGTTATTTCCATTGCTTTCAATGCATTTTGGCCTAAAACGAGCAATTGCTGTTTTCTCTTAAACGCAACATGGGAGAATAACCATTTCACATCACATTTGTGGGTCTTGGTCTTCAACACATCCAGTGAAATTTTGAGCTGTCTGTGTTTGCTACAAGAGGAGATAACACAAAGTATGCGCTTTTGTTGTTTCCATTGCTTTCAATGCATTTTGGCCTAAAACGAGCAATTGCTGTTTTCTCTTAAACGCAACATGGGAGAAAAACCATTTCACATCACATTTGTGGGTCTTGGTCTTCAACACATCCAGTGAAATTTTGAGCTGTCTGTGTTTGCTACAAGAGGAGATAACACAAAGTATGCGCTTTTGTGGTTTCCATTGCTTTCAATGCATTTTGGCCTAAAACGAGCAATTGCTGTTTTCTCTTAAACGCAACATGGGAGAATAACCATTTCACATCACATTTGTGGGTCTTGGTCTTCAACACATCCAGTGAAATTTTGAGCTGTCTGTGTTTGCTACAAGAGGAGATAACACAAAGTATGCGCTTTTGTTGTTTCCATTGCTTTCAATGCATTTTGGCCTAAAATGAGCAATTGCTGTTTTCTCTTAAACGCAACATGGGAGAATAACCATTTCACATCACATTTGTGGGTCTTGGTCTTCAACACATCTCGTGAAATTTTGAGCTGTCTGTGTTTGCTACAAGAGGAGATAACACAAAGTATGCGCTTTTGTTGTTTCCATTGCTTTCAATGCATTTTGGCCTAAAATGAGCAATTGCTGTTTTCTCTTAAATGCAACATGGGAGAATAACCATTTCACATCACATTTGTGGGTCTTGGTCTTCAACACATCCAGTGAAATTTTGAGCTGTCTGTGTTTGCTACAAGAGGAGATAACACAAAGTATGCGCTTTTGTGGTTTCCATTGCTTTCAATGCATTTTGGCCTAAAACGAGCAATTGCTGTTTTCTCTTAAACGCAACATGGGAGCAAAACCATTTCACATCACATTTGTGGGTCTTGGTCTTCAACACATCTCGTGAAATTTTGAGCTGTCTGTGTTTGCTACAAGAGGAGATAACACAAAGTATGCGCTTTTGTTATTTCCATTGCTTTCAATGCATTTTGGCCTAAAACGTGCAATTGCAGTTTTCTCTTAAACACAACATGAGAGAAAAACCATTTCACATCACATTTGTGGGTCTTGGTCTTCAACAGATCTGGTGAAATTTTGAGCTGTCTGTGTTTGCTACAAGAGGAGATAACACAAAGTATGCGCTTTTGTGGTTTCCATTGCTTTCAATGCATTTTGGCCTAAAACGAGCAATTGCTGTTTTCTCTTAAACGCAACATGGGAGAATAACCATTTCACATCACATTTGTGGGTCTTGGTCTTCAACACATCCAGTGAAATTTTGAGCTGTCTGTGTTTGCTACAAGAGGAGATAACACAAAGTATGCGCTTTTGTTGTTTCCATTGCTTTCAATGCATTTTGGCCTAAAACGAGCAATTGCTGTTTTCTCTTAAATGCAACATGGGAGAAAAACCATTTCACATCACATTTGTGGGTCTTGGTCTTCAACACATCCAGTGAAATTTTGAGCTGTCTGTGTTTGCTACAAGAGGAGATAACACAAAGTATGCGCTTTTGTGGTTTCCATTGCATTCAATGCATTTTGGCCTAAAACGAGCAATTGCTGTTTTCTCTTAAACGCAACATGGGAAAATAACCATTTCACATCACATTTGTGGGTCTTGGTCTTCAACACATCCAGTGAAATTTTGAGCTGTCTGTGTTTGCTACAAGAGGAGATAACACAAAGTATGCGCTTTTGTGGTTTCCATTGCTTTCAATGCATTTTGGCCTAAAACGAGCAATTGCTGTTTTCTCTTAAACGCAACATGGGAGAATAACCATTTCACATCACATTTGTGGGTCTTGGTCTTCAACACATCCAGTGAAATTTTGAGCTGTCTGTGTTTGCTACAAGAGGAGATAACACAAAGTATGCGCTTTTGTGGTTTCCATTGCTTTCAATGCATTTTGGCCTAAAACGAGCAATTGCTGTTTTCTCTTAAACGCAACATGGGAGAAAAACCATTTCACATCACATTTGTGGGTCTTGGTCTTCAACACATCTCGTGAAATTTTGAGCTGTCTGTGTTTGCTACAAGAGGAGATAACACAAAGTATGCGCTTTTGTTATTTCCATTGCTTTCAATGCATTTTGGCCTAAAACGTGCAATTGCAGTTTTCTCTTAAACGCAACATGGGAGAATAACTATTTCACATCACATTTGTGGGTCTTGGTCTTCAACACATCCAGTGAAATTTTGAGCTGTCTGTGTTTGCTACAAGAGGAGATAACACAAAGTATGCGCTTTTGTGGTTTCCATTGCTTTCAATGCATTTTGGCCTAAAACGAGCAATTGCTGTTTTCTCTTAAACGCAACATGGGAGATTAACCATTTCACATCACATTTGTGGGTCTTGGTCTTCAACACATCCAGTGAAATTTTGAGCTGTCTGTGTTTGCTACAAGAGGAGATAACACAAAGTATGCGCTTTTGTTGTTTCCATTGCTTTCAATGCATTTTGGCCTAAAACGAGCAATTGCTGTTTTCTCTTAAACGCAACATGGGAGAATAACCATTTCACATCACATTTGTGGGTCTTGGTCTTCAACACATCCAGTGAAATTTTGAGCTGTCTGTGTTTGCTACAAGAGGAGATAACACAAAGTATGCGCTTTTGTAGTTTCCATTGCTTTCAATGCATTTTGGCCTAAAACGAGCAATTGCTGTTTTCTCTTAAACGCAACATGGGAGAAAAACCATTTCACATCACATTTGTGGCTCTTGGTCTTCAACACATCTCGTGAAATTTTGAGCTGTCTGTGTTTGCTACAAGAGGAGATAACACAAAGTATGCGCTTTTGTTATTTCCATTGCTTTCAATGCATTTTGGCCTAAAACGTGCAATTGCAGTTTTCTCTTAAACGCAACATGGGAGAATAACTATTTCACATCACATTTGTGGGTCTTGGTCTTCAACACATCCAGTGAAATTTTGAGCTGTCTGTGTTTGCTACAAGAGGAGATAACACAAAGTATGCGCTTTTGTTGTTTCCATTGCTTTCAATGCATTTTGGCCTAAATCGAGCAATTGCTGTTTTCTCTTAAACGCAACATGGGAGAATAACCATTTCACATCACATTTGTGGGTAATCCTTTTTTATTGAAAAACTTGCAGCATATAAATAAATACATAGAAAAAATACTGCACTTCAACATATCTTTTGCCATATATACAAAAAACAACCAGGTTATTGTAATCAAAATATATGACTCTATCAAATTCTGCAAAGAGCCACAAAACAGATAAACCTCCTGAACATAACACATCACACACTCCACCCAGACAAGACAGTGTACAAACCATCACCTGAAACAACAAAATATCTTTAAAACAATAAACTTTAACACAATAAGCTTTTAGCTATTCCCTTTTTCAAAAAAGACTTTAAAACTATCACCAACACTAACTCCAACACATAGAGAAAATGAAGGAGCTGTTTAGGCGCATGAAAATCATTCCATAAAAACCAGAAAAATCCAAAAATCTACTGCGGAAGTGGAAAGAAGAGCTTCAAGCCCATAGGATAAACAGGAAAAAGACTGGTACTTTTTGTCACCCACTAAGGGGGCTTCAGGTGCCTCCATCTCCTCGACCACCCAACAGCATCCAGTCTCCTCCTGTCCATCTCCATCAGAGACCTAACCTCGTGAAGAATGTTACACGCCACCACCTCACAGGGAAGGATTTTACTTCTAGTTGTTACTAAGCACCGTGCGCTCCACGTGTGATATCTAACCACTAAACTAACTACAAAAATGGTGACCAAATCATAACGCCCATACCCTTTGAATGCTCCGTAAACCCACTCAGGGTAACTGAGCCCCGAAAGGCACGGAATGCGTAAGGCGCTCGAAACTTTCTTATAAATCTCAATGTTAAAGGGACATTCGAGCAAGAAGTGGTCCATAGTCTCCTCCTCCCCTGGACATTCCTCCCGTGGGCAACCACGATCATCGGCGCTTCTCCACCTGATGTGCCCCCTAACATAGAGCCTTCCTTGAAAAGAGAGCCAGGCCAGGTCCCTATACTTCAGTGGAATCCTCTCTGAACAGATCAAAGAGATCCCATCTGAGCAAACCTTGCCCGGGCAGTCCCTCAGTGATAGCGGGGCATAGAAGCGAGCCCGCAAAATGCCTCTCTCCAACTCCTTCCTAGAAAGGGTCTTGACATCACTCGCCACTACTCCCCATAGCCTTGTCACTCTCAAGCACAGGATGACATAGATCGGAAGAGCACCAGACCTACCTCTGAAGGCTTTAACACGGCCACCATCATACCAGAGTTCAAGGAAAGGAGACACCCAAGCCCTAAAACTCTCTACCCACCAAGGAGAAGTCTCCAGAAACAGACTTCCAAGATTCAATTTAATAAAAGTTGTGGCAAAAAACACCACCGGATTGACCATACCCAATCCACCTTCATTCCTTGGTCTGTAGGTTATACCCCTCTTGACAATGTTCATCCCGTTCCCCCAAAATAAAAGGAAGAACAAGGATAACACTTTGGACCACAAAGATTGTGGCAAGAAACACACGTAGCTGACATACAGAAAAATAGGAACCAGGAAAGTTTTGCACAAGTGAACCCTTTCCCTGTAGGAGAACTGCCAAGTTCTCCAGGACTGTACTTTCCTGCTGGCTTCCTCTATCCTCTTTTCCCAATTTCGAGTGGCATAATCACCACGGTCAAAAATGATGCCTAAGATTTTGATCTGCGAACTGGCCCGGGGGAGACTGTCCGGAAGGCGAAATTCATCACCTTCCTCCCCCATCCAGAAAGCTTCACATTTGTCCTGATTTACTCTGGAGCACGAGGCTTCAGAGTAGTCGGAGACTAGGTGTTCTATACACTGAGCCTCTGCCACAGAGGACAGGACCACAGTGACATCATCCGCGTAGGCCACCACCCTCAATGGAGCCTCTGGGCCCAGCTGCACCCCCCTCAATGCACTGCAACCAATCCTCCTTACGAAGGGATCGATCGCGAAAACATATAAGAGCGGGCTCAGGGGGCATCCCTGACGGACACCAGAGTCAACCTTGAAAGCAGGGCCCACCCAACCATTAACAAGCGGGAAGCTTTCGGCCTTATTGTATAAAACACGAAGCCAATCCACCACCCTCACTGGAAGACCATACCACTCCAGAACAGCCCACAGGTACTTGTGGTTCACCCGGTCAAAAGCCTTCGACTGGTCCAATGCCAGTAAGTACTTGCCCCACTTTTCAGCACGACAGCGTTCCACGGCCTCCCGGACGCCAAGGACAGCACTAAACGTGCTACGACCCTTCACAGTGCAATGCTGAGATGGAGACAGTACCAGCCCGGAAATTTCCATCAGCCGATTAAACAGTATTTTTGCCAGGATCTTTCTGTCCGTATTGAGAAGAGCGATGGGGCGCCAATTCTCAATACGGGACGGGTCCTTACCTTTTGATAACAATATGAGAGCGGAAGACCTCATGGAAGGAGGGAGTGACCCCTCACCCAGGCATTCATTATAGACCTCCATAAGGCGCGGAGCCAAGATGTCCCTGAAAGCTTTAAAGAACTCGGATGTTAAACCATCCGGACCTGGAGATTTTTTGATAGACAAACTGTCTATCGCCCTCTTGACTTCCTCCACCGTCACATCATCACCCAAAGAGTCAAAGGAGGCATCAAGTTTCTGTAACCCTGGTGTCTCCCTCAGAAAGGACTCCATCCTCTCCCTAATAAGTGGCTGCTCAGACAGAAGGTCCGTATAATAGGACCCGATGACCCCCAGGATACCATCCCCGTCTTCACAGAGAGTACCCTGGCCGTCATACAGGCCCCTCACCTCCCTTAGATCAACCGCCTTCCTGCAACTCTGGTAGGGATCAGGCGAGTGGTATTTACCATAATCCCTCTCCAAAATCAAGGAAGCCAACCGATCATATTGGAGCTCCCTCAACTGAGCTTTCACCCGGAAGATATCCCCACTATCTCCACACTCAGAGATCAGGAAATCAAGTTTCTTCCTCAAACTCTGGTAGACACATCTTTTTCTCAAGTTCTTTTGTGCTACCAGCCTCTGAAAAAGCCTTCGAGTCCTTTTTTTGCACTCTTCCCACCACTCAGACCTAGACCAACCTGCCTCCAGAAGTGTCTCCTGTAGTTGGAAGAAATCCCTAAAGGACTGGCTAATACTCTCTTCTTTCAGAAGGTCAGAGCTCAAACGCCAAAGGCCCCGGCCTCTCTGAGGAGTTTCCGAAGCATTCAACGCGACACTCAGACAAACGTGGTCGGAGAATTCTACAGCCCTTACCTCAGGAGGCAGAGTTTTCGAACTCTCCTTAACAAAAAACCTATCTATCCTAGACCTACGATTGCTACAATGATACGTGTAACCCGTGAGGTCTGGACAATGGCGAATGTGCACATCGACCAGACCTGCCTCTCTAACCATACTAACTAAAAATCTCGCATCATAGCCCAGGGTTGACTTTGCACCTCCCCTGTCTTTGGGCCTTACAATGGTGTTAAAATCACCACCAAAGACAACCTGCCGGGCCGTAAAAAGGAATGGTTTTATCAGCCCAAAAAGGCACTTCCTATCCCAGGCCGACTGCGGTCCGTAGACGTTAATCAGCCTGAGATCATGCCCCCTTAGGCTAACATCCAAAACCATACACCTACCTATCTGTAATTCTATAATCTTGTGTACAGTTACCATATCAGTAAAAAGCACTGCCACCCCACCGTACGGCTCGGCCGCAAGAGACCAAT